>JAQQSU010002740.1:0-14583 GCA_028627135.1 Pseudochirops cupreus
TTCAATCCCTTAATGTAGAAGCTGCTAGATCCCAGGTTATCCTAGTTGTGTTTCCACAGTATTCAAATTGTTTCTTCTTGGCAGCTTGTAATATTTTCTCCCTGATCTGGGGACTCTGGAACCTGGCTATAACATTCCTAGGAGTTTTCTTTTGGGGCTCTTTTTCAAGAGGTGATTGGTGAATTCTTTCAAGTTTTATTTTGCCCTCTGGTTCCAAAATATCTGGCCAATTTTCCTTGAGAATTTCTTGAAGGATGCTTTCTAAGTTCTTTTTGTTGATAGTGGCTTTCAGGTAGTCCAATAATTTTAAAATTGTCTCTTCTGGATCTATTTTCCAGGTCATTGGTTTTTTTAAGAAGATATTTCACATTGCCTTCTATTTTTTTCATTTTTTTGGATCTGTTTAATAGTATCTTGCTTTCTCATAAAGTCATTTGCTTCCATTTGCTCCACTCTTATTCTGAAGGAATTATTCTCTTCAGAAAGTTTTTGAGATTCTTTTTCCATCTGGCAAATTCGACTTTTTAAGGCATTCTTCTCATTGGCTTTTTGGGCCTCTTTTGCTATTTGAGTTAATTTTTTTAAGGTGTTATTTTCTTCAGTCATGTTGTTGACTCTCTTTTCTTAATTTTCTTGCATCATTCTCATTTCTCTTCCCAATTTTTCCTCCACTTCTCTTATTTGGTTTTCAAAATCCTTTTTAAGGTGCTCTATGGCTTGTAGGAAGTCTTCATGTTTCTTGGAAACTTTTGATGTGGAAGTTCTGACTGTGTTGTCTTCCTCCCATTCTATGCTTTGATCCTTTTTGTCCCCAAAGAAGGAATCTAAAGTTTGGTTGCTTTTCTTACTTTGCTTCCTTTGCCTGCTCATGTTGCCAGTAAATTACTTGATTTTTTTAGCTCTGTGTAACTCTGCTTCCAGTGGGGAAAGCTCTGTCCCAAATGGCTTGGGTTTTCACCACTTCCAGAGCTATTGGGAGGCTGCAGTTTTTTTGAAGCCCCCACCAACTTTGACTCACTAAAAATGCACCCCAGGACCACCACCCAAGACCACAATCTGGATCCAGGCCACTCAATGCAAGAGCACTTGGCCTCTGAACAATCACTTGACCCTTCTGCAGTCTGCAGGCCGGGAGGTCTGAAGCAGCCATGTGGACACTGCTGCAGGGCCACTGCTTATGCTGCTTCCCTGCCCTGGAGGCAGTTTGTCCAGACTGTTTTTGTCCCCAAATTTAGCTGAGTTCCACTGACCTTTCACTTAGTCTTTGTTTCTTGTGGCTTGATAATTCTGGAAACTGCTACAGCTGCTGCTGATCCACTCTCCTGAAGACTGCAATTGTGGCTAGTCCTGTCCACCCCCAGGGCCAAGCCGCTGTTTCAGGCTGGGCTGGTTTCTGCTCCCAGTGTGCTGTGATGAGCCCTTCCTGCCATGCTGCCTTCAGTGGGAGATGTGTTTTTCTGTATTTTTGTGACTTTTGGAGCCCTAAAATTTGTTTTGAGTCATATATTATGGGTATTTGAGGTAGCTATGTGGGAGCTGTGGAACCTTGTTGCTTCTCCGCTGCCATCTTGGCTCAACCCCAATTTCATTCTTTCTTATAAGTGTTTAGTTACTACTTGCTACATTGACTGAGACCATTTATCTTAGGCTCAGAGTCATGATTATTCCATTCATCATGTAGGCCACATATTGAAAATGGGTGAACAGAGGCGTTGGTGTATAGGATTTGCTGTGGATTTATTGTCCAGTTCTTCTGTTTTGTTTTATCTACACCTGCATGGCATTTAAGTCACATGTCACTAAAATATGACACTAAATCATCTAGGCTAAATAGCAGTAGAGAAGTCAGAAGGTCACCTGAAGAAAGGAGAGCAGAGTACCTGAGGAACAGTTGGGAAATGGTTTGGAAGTATTTTGCTACTGCAGCAGTCCCCATGAAATAGTAACACAGTTGCCATATTCCCTGAAGTTTCAGATATGTCTCTCTTCTCTCTGTAATTAGCAGCTGGCAGCACACAGAATTTTACAAACAACAGGTGCTAGATGAGTGTTCCTGAATTACTGGTTGGTTGGTTGTTGGCCTTCATATTTGAAGAGAACCAAAATGACATGTCTGTGTTGGGGTCGATGTACAGTGTGTCCATCTGTGGTTGATCAGACCGTTACAAACTTAGAAGGCTCTGCCATGTGTCAGGCTCAAATAACTCCTAAGAGCATTTGGTATGGAGATATCTCTAAATTTGTTAATCTCACATTTCTTTGGAGCTATTGCAGTTCTGCTTTGCTCATAATGCACAATGCCTTCTTTGATGCAGGCATGCCATACTTGTCAGTCCTGTGCCAGTGTCTCCTGTGTCTCACAATTGATACCAGAGTTCTTCAGAGAGACATTTAGAGTGTCTTTGTATTGCTTCTTCTTATTTCTATGTAAGGACTTGCCTCACGGGAGTTCTCCATAAAATAGTCTTTTAGGCCAGTGCGCCTTTGGCATTCAAGCAATGTGACCAACCCACTGGAGTTGTGCTTTTTCCAGTAGGGTATGAATGCTTGGCAGCTTAGCTTGAGAAAGGACCTCAGTGGCTTTATCAGTGAAAGGACCTTATCTTGCCAGGTGATCTTCAGAATCTTTCTAAGACAATTCAAATGGAAGCAATTCAATTTCTTGTCATGGCACTGCTATACTGTCCATGTTTCACAGACATACAACAATGAAGTCAGTACAATCACTATGTAGACCTTTAGTTTGGTAGGCAGAGTAATACCTCTTCTCTCCCATACTTTTTTGTCAGAGCCTCTCAAACACTGAGCTAGCTCTGGCAATGTATGCATCAACCTCATAATCTATGTGTACATCCCTGTAAAGTGTTCTCAAGGTAAGTGAACTTACCTATAGCATTCAAAATTTCTCTGTTTGCTATAACTTGTGTAACCATATATGAATGATGTGATGCTGACTGGTGGAGAACCTTTGTTTTCTTGGTATTAATTGTTAGGCCAAAATTAGCACAAGTGGCAGAGAACTGATCCGTTTTCTGTTGCATCTCAGCCTCAGAAGCTGCATTGAGTGCGCAGTTATCTGAAAACAAACAGTCATGCACCAGCTCTTGCTCCGCTTTAGTCTCAGCTTATAGCCTTTTTGAGCTAAGTAATTTACTGTCAGTGTAGTAGCTGGCATTGATTTCATTTTCATCCTCATTGAATGTGCTCAACAACATCATGATAAAAAGTATGGGAGCCAGCACACTGCACTGCTTCATTCTATTAGTGACTAGGAAAGCCTGAGAGCATGATTTATTATCCAGAACCAGTGTAAGCATGTCATAATGAAACTGTCATACAATACTGATGAACTTGTCTGGACAACCAAATTTTGCCATGATCTCCCACAAGACCTTCACTGACAGTATCAAAGGCCTTGCCCAAATCAAACAACATTGTATACAGAACTGTGTTATGGTCCTGGGCATTTCTCCTGGAGTTGCCAGGCAGCACATGCTGTATCAATCATTCCTCGGCCCTTTCTGAAACCACATTGGATTTTGAGTAGATGACTATCTTCTGGGTGAATAAATCAGCCTTTTAAGGGGTATTCTCCCAAGAATCTTGCCAGCAACCCCTAAGAGAAAGACCTCCATAGGTGATTGTAACAGAACAACCTATTTCTTTTTCCTTTATATAGATGAAAAATGGAGGTATCTTTGATCTCTTGGGGGTTACCTTTCTCTTGCCATATAACCCAGAAGATTTCAGTCAGCTTTTATATGAGCAGTGTCCCTTGCCTTGGAAATCTCTGCTGGAATGTTATCAGTAGCAGGTACTTTGTCACATGAGAGGAGTCTAATGGCATAGAACACCGCTTCTTTAGTTGGAAAATTGGCTAGAGAGGGATTGACTTTAACCTGAGGTATAAGTTTAGTGGCTTCAGCATTGATTGATGATGGTCTTTGGAGAACATGACAGATGTGTTTAGCCTGTCTCTCCAGGATCACTGTGGATCTATCAGCACTAAGTAGTTGAGGTACACTAGAGGTCTTTGACTCATAAATAGCCTGTAGGCCATTATAGAAACACTTTGAATTGTTATTATCAGTTACCACTAAGACTGAATTTTATCTGCCTTCTTAATGAGACAAGCATCCTGCATCTCTCTAAACTTTGCTTGCACTTTAGTTTTGATGGAGTTAAATATTGCCTTAAACATGGATTAATTATCCTGTTGGTAAATGTTGTGGAGTTCTCATTTTTCATTTTAGTAGCTTTTGAATTTTCCCATCATTTTTGTCAAACTGATCTTGATGTTTACAAGTATTTCAGCCTAGATGAAATAAATTCATTGCTGCATACCAAATATCTGAAAGAAGCCTACTCTTTTTCTTCTCTATTGTTGATAGTTGTGTTTTGGCCCACCTTTCCCTCCAAGTCAGCAAATTGTTCTCACATAGAGAAGCACTCTAATTGGTTGACAATAAATCTTCTGGTAGTCATCTTGCCTTGGAGCTGTTGCTTTTGTTGAATGTGAGATGTTTAGCTTGGAGAAGATACATCTGGGTTCTGTCCAGCACTCTTCTCCACATATCACGTCTGTCACTCTCACATCCTGTCTGTCTCTTCTTCCAATGATATAGTCCGTTAAATGCTAACGTTTGCTGCAAGGGTGAATCCACAAAGTTTTATTTCATTAGAGTAGATAGAAGACTGTGTTGGTATTGAGAAAGCCACAAAACATACAAGTCTTCAGTAGAAGGTTACTTTTACTGTTGCTCTTTCTAACTTCATTTCTTCCAATGACTCCCTGATATGTCTAATAGTCTGAGCCTACTGTAGCATTAAAGTCATCTAAAATTATAAGCTTGTCTTTTTTTGGCACATTGATGACAAAGGTCTCCAAGTCTTCATAAAATTTTTCTTTGACCTCATCAGGGTTTGTCATGGTGGGAGAATATGCACTGATGATGGTGGCATGGTACTTGCTATAAGTGACCATCACATTGTCATGAGCCTGTCATTCACTACTTTGGGGAGGCATATAAGCTTTGATTTGATTGTGAAATCCGCACCAGCTTCATGGTGCTCGTCTTTATGGTAACTGCTCTAGGAAAACGTGTATCCAGATCTGACTTCAGTAAAATGTTCTTCATTTGCCAGCCTTACTTTACTTAGGGCTACTATTTGGATACAGAACCTTCTGGGTTCTCTTGCAACAAGAGCTGTTTGTCTTTCAGTTCTACTGGATTTCATGTTGTCCATAGTCACATGCAATTGGTACATAGAATCATGTTTGCAAAATTTTTTGTGCATTTTTGTGTGTGTGTGTTTTGACTGCAGGGTAGGATTCCCTCCTGTAGCAGTAAGGAGGCCAGGGTTAGGATAGGTGAAGCAGACAATTTTTAGGGCACCTTTTCTAGCCCCTTCCTCATGCTTGAGGGGTCTGTAGTATGGTCTGTAGAAAAGGCTGCTCAGATACCCAAGGGGCTGATGGATTCCACGACTGCTTCCATCCAGTGAAAAGACCACCCTGTGCCCTGGGCTGCCTGTGTACAGGTTTGTGACTACAGCTCCCAATATATCTACATCTGCTGCTTTGTCACTTGCCTGTCCCAATAAGACTTTGAGGTAAGAGTAAAATAAGTAATGAAATTGTAAAATGACAAAATGGTATGGGTGATGTTTTTTGAGTCATGCATAAATTGGATTTAAGTGAGGCAGAATTGTGTGAAGTCATAAGCCTCACTCTCTCTTCCAGATCTGTTGAAGTCTAAGACAAAAGTCATAGTGATTGGCAGTGACCCAGGGTGCAAAGGATGACCTTGGTATCTTCGATGTCCATCCAAGTTCTAAGCACTCCTTACCTCCTGCTTTAGCTGCCCTCATGGCTGTTGAAACAAATTGTTGTCATCTACTCATTCTGCTAATACAAGTCTTCACGTACTTGAGGTACACATCTCTCTAACTCACTAATGGGTTTGAGATCTCTTGGTTACTCTCAATCTGCTAAAATGGTTTTACTGGGGTTTGGCCACTGCACATCCTACAGATTTTTGGAGCCACAGGTGAGAGCTGTGTAGCAGGTGGTCACCAAAGGTGGAAAGAAGCACTGAAAAAGGGGCCCAACAGCTCTCACATTAGAGCTACCAGTCTTTCCTGAATAGCCTGCATACCCACAGAAAGCATATATATAATCTTTATCAAGATTTTTAGGTTACCTTTTTCTGCACAATGCCCAGCACGTAGTAGTCATTTAATAGATGTTTATCAATTGTACAGGGCAATATTCTAAATGCTTTAGAGGGTTTGATTGTGGAGAATGTATAGATATGGTCACTAACCCTGTATGCATCTTTTATTCATACTGAATGAACTATGTTGAAAGATTATTTAGTACACTCACTGCCCAGATCTTTTGGCATATAAAAATTTTTTGTGTAGAAAACTTGGAATATAGTATTTCTCAATACTGAGGATACTGCAGAGGAGGGAAGAGAGAAATCAGTTCAGCATGGCTGTCAACAAAATCCTTATTCTCATGTTGAAAATCACTAAGCTTATTCACCAGTTTGCTAAGCAGACAGGATGGGATAAAAACATCAGACCTTAGAAACAATGAAATGGTTTCCTGGGGATCGAGGGTAGGGCACTCAGAGTTGCAAGCAAATTAATTTTGAGGGACAAGTGGCTTTTTCTGGTTTTTAGGGTCTAGGGCAGAGGGGACCTGGGGCCTATTTAGAGTTTAATTAAAAATGACATTGAGGAGACTGGGTCAGCTAATCATTTTCTGTTCTTTGACATGTTTTTAGTTGCGTTTATTGTTTTTCTCTAGACTTCTGTGGTACCTTACCTTTACCTGCCTCCTCCCAGCTCTTCAGATCAGCTGCGTAAGGATGATATAATCCTAGATTTAGGACTAGATGGGATCTTAGAGGCTATTTAATTCAACTTCTTCATTTTACATATGAAGAAACTGAGGCCAAGAAAGGTTAAACAACTGATGGAAGAAATAATGGCAAACTTGCATATAATTTTTTTTAATTGATGAAAAGGTCACTTAATTCAAGGCTATTCCAAATCTGTCATTAGAAGAAATTCAATTGAGTCTTTAAGATCTGGTAATTTTTATCAGACTATAAAACATCCACCCACAAATGTTTAAGGTGACTTTTTTTTTTTTGAGGAGGGAAGGCAAGGTTAAGTGACTTGCCCAATGTCACATGGCTAGGTAAGTGTCAAGTGTCTTAGGGTGGATTTGAACTCAGGTCCTCCTGACTTAAGAGCTAGTGCTCTCTTCACTGTGCCACCTAGCTGCCCCCAAAACCCATAAATGTTTTGGGGATTTTTTTTACTTCCAGTTGGCCTTAAAGTTCTGTCTCCATGTAGGGAAGGGTAAATATATTGACAAACTGAGAAGCAGAGATATTGCGGACTTGGAAATTCCTAAATGAAGAGTAAATATTATAATATGGTCTTGTAACATGCCACACATCATGGACGGTTAAGAAGTTTATCCAAGCGATGGAGATGTTCTAGCAAAAAACTGAAAATTCCACTAGATCAAATAATGATCAAGAAATCCAATGAGGAACTTCATTAAGAGACTTCTTCCAACCAGAGTACAAAAAATTGTACCAGAAATCCATGGATAACAGGAAAAGGAGGCACCAGCAAAGCCAACATCAGCACAAGCAAATAAGCTGACAGTCTCCCAACTTCATCAGAGATGGCCTAGAGACATATGTTGTCCATAAGGTTTTGTGCCCAGCGGCAGCAGGAATGGATGGTTCCCACAAGAAAGTGAAAAGCTCAGAAATACAGACTTTGGAAGTCGTCAGAAGCAGAAGTGAGAGCTTTAGCACTTAGACTGGAACATCCAAGGGCTTCAAGATCCCTAGCACTCTGTCCTGTGATACTTTAGGAGAGTACTAAAGATCCAGCATTCTGAATCTCAGATACCGAGGAGGGGTCTAACTGAGGAGGAAGAAGATAGTACAGGAATTAAGTTGATCCAGGTTGAGACCAAGCAAGGCCAACAATCCCACTAAAGAACATAGCATGGGCCTGACACAAAGCCCTAGTTTAGGGCCTAAGACTAGATAAACCAAAGAAATCACATTGATCACTATGAAAAAGATGATTTTAGATACAGAGCTGCCCAAGAATCCAGCCTAGGAGAGAATAATTTTGTAACTTCTAAGCAGACTCAAAATTAAAGATAGATTTTCTATAAGAACAACGTGAGTATCTAGAAGAAATTAAGAGCTAAAAATGAAATGAAAACTGTATAGAAACAAATTGGAAGGGGTATAAGGAGATAACCCTTACTTAAGTAAGAGACTTCCTGATCATGAAAATGGACCAAATGGTAATAAATTCATGAGACAATAAGAAATGTTAGAACTGACTCAAAAAGTTGAAAAAATAGAATACATCTTAACTATCTAATATAAACAATAAATGATCTGGAAAACAGGTCCAGATGAGTTCATTTAAGAATCATTGAATTCTTGGGAGCAGAATCAAGATTATAGAAAGAGAGAAGCCTTTTTGCCTAGGTCATCTAACATATATCTTCCACGATAACCTAAAAATATGTGAAACCAAATTCTGATTAGAAAAGTCGAGGAAAAGTCAGAGTGAGTAATATTTTTCATCTCAAGGCAGCTTAGGAAGACAGGCTTACCCACACTGGGGGTAGGGAGGTACTAGGCTGGAGTGCACAGTGGCAATGTCATCAGGGAACGTTCTAGCACTCAGGGAGAGAAAGAAGACTGAGACAGCACCAGGGCAGGAAACATTGAGGTAGAAAGAGATCCCAGGTGTTCTTTGAACTAGTGCTGGGTGCAAGAACTATTACCATCAGGAAGCTCTATTGCCCATTATCCAGTTCTATATCACATATCCAGAATGGGGAAGAGAGGGGCTTTATCTGACTGACTACTAAGTGCAGAACAAGTGCTAGAAATACAGCTGTGTGACTTTGAGCTCAGGAGTAGAGTCTAGCCTTTAGCCTCACACATTGCTTACCCTGAATAACCAGAATGAGTGTCCCAGATCAAAAGAAAACTGGCAGTTCGCTTGATCAGAACTGGCAAAACCTCCTAGTGAACTAATAGTGATTGAGTTTAGTAGTAGTCTATTGAAATGCAGTTATATATAAACCAGTAAGCCTAAACCTGGATCAGGAACCAATAGAGCTCAGACCAAGAAGGCAGTGAACAGACTGTCTTTGACAATCTTGGAAGCACTGAAACATTCAACCCCTCCCCCCCCACAAAAAAAGAGCCTTTGAAAGCAACCCCATTGCATCTCCCAGAAGTTAGCAGAAGATAATACAAAATCAAGAAGTAGGATGATAAAATGATGAAAGAAAAAAAATTCAACCATAAAGAGCTACTATGGGAAGCTCAAGACACAAACACTGAAAAAAGACAACTTGAAAACATTTACAAGCAAAACCTCAAAGAAAAATTCAGATACAATATGATCCCAACAAAAATCCCTAGAACAGGGGTGGAACCAAGATGGAGGAGTAAAAACAGGAACTCTGCTTGGCTTCTGCTCTATGTCCAATACCTGTAAAATATGACTCTAAACACATTTTAGAGCTACAGAACCCACAAAGTGAAGGAGAAAAACAAATCTCCTGCTAAAGGCAGCCTGGCAGGCCAACTGGAAGGGTCTATCGCACCAAGCTAGGAGTCAAGCACAGTACCACGTGAACAACCCATGCCCAGACCTGGGTGGCTCCGACCAGTGTCCCAGACTAGCCAGAGCAGACTTTGCAAGAGTGAATCATTATCAGCTTTGGCAGCTTCCAGACTTCTCAACCCATAAACACCAAAGAGAAAGTAAAAGATCGTTGGGGAACTCTGTTGGAACTAGGTGACTTAAGAGCATGGTCCAGCCCCTGGCCCTGGAGCAAGAGGTGGTGGAGGCTTGGTGACTGCAGCTGCAGCTGCTACTGCATGGCTGCCTCTGGAGCTCCTGGACTGCAGATCACAGGGGGAACAAGTGACCTTTCAGAGGGTAATTGTTCTTGCTTTGACCTGCTTGGATCTGGATTGTGTTCTTGGGTGGTGGTCCTAGGGTGTGTGGCAGCGTGCCAGAGCTTGGTGTGTCTGTAGAGAGGGTGCCCTCCTCAGACCTCTGATGACATTTGCAAAAACCCCAGTGACTTCGGACATAGCTCTCTCCAATCTGGAAGCAGAATTCTACTATGGCAAAGAGCTCAAAAGCCAAGTAATTGACTGGCAAGATTAGCAAGCAGAGGAAATGTAATCAGACCACAGATTCCTGTTTTGGGGACAGAAACGATCAAAACATGGAACCAGAAGAAGTCAATGAAGTCAAAACTCCTGCATCAAAAGCTTCCAAGAAAAATGTGAACTGATTACAGGCCATGGAGGAGCTCAAGAAGGATTCTGGAAAATCAAGTAAGAGAAGTGGAGGAAAAATTGGAAAGAGAAATGAGAGTGATACAAGAAAATCATGAAAAACAAGTCAATAGCTTGCTAAAAGAGACCCCTCCGCCAAATGCTGAAGAAAATAACACCTTAAAAAATAGACTAAACCAAATGGCAAAAGAGGTCCAGAAAGCCAGTGAGGAGAAGAATGCCTTTAAAAAAATTAGACAAATGGAAAAGGAGGTTCAAAAAGCTCACAGAAGAAAATAATTCCTTAAAAATTAGAATGAAGAAAATTAGAGTTGAGCAAATGGAAGCAAATGACTTTATGAGAAATCAAGATACTATCAAACATATCCAAACAAATAAAAAAATAGAAGGCAATGTGAAATATCTCCTTGAAAAAATCACTGACCTGGAAAACAGATCCAGGAGAGCCAACTTAAAAATTACTGGACTACCTGAAAGTTGTGATCAAAAAAAGAACTTAGAAAGCATCCTTCAAGAAATTCTCAAGGAAAATTGCCCAGATATTTTAGAACCAGAGGGCAAAATAGAACTTGAAAGAATCTACCAATCACCTCTTGAAAAAGAGCCCCAAAAGAAAACTCTTAGAAATATTATAGCCAGGTTCCAGAATCCCCAGACCAAGGAGAAGGTATTGCAAGCTGCCAGGAAGAAACAATTTGAATATTGTGGAACCACAATTAAGATAACTCAGGATCTAGCAGCTTCTATGTTAAGGGAACAAAGGGCCTGGAATATGATATTCCAGAGATCAAGGGAGCTAGAAGTAAAACCAAGAATCACCTACCCAGCAAAATTGAGTATAGTGTTTCAGGGGAAAATATGGTCATTCAGTGAGGTGGAGGTCTTTCAAACATTCTTGCTGAAAAAAACAGAACTGAAAAGAAAGTTTGACACTCTAACACAAGAAGCATGAGAAGATAAACACGGAAAAAAATCATAAGGAACTTATCAAAGATGAACTATTTATATGACAACATGGAAAAGTGACAATTCTAACTGATGAAAAATTAGAATGAAGCAAATGGAAGCTAATGTCTTAATGAGAAAGCAAGAAATTATAAAACAAAACCAAAAGAATGAAAAAAATAGAAGGCAATGTGAAATATTTCATTGGAAAAAACAGCTGACCTGGAAAATAGATCCAGGAGAGGTGGTAATTTAAAAAGTATTGGACTGGGGGTGGCTAGGTGGTGCAGTGAATAGAGCACTGGCCCTGGAGTCAGAAGGACATGAGTTCAAATCTAGCCTCAGACATTTGACAAACTTACTAGTCATATGACCTTGGGCAAGTCACTTAACCCCAATTGCCCTCCAAAAAGCAAAAAAGAAATTATTGGACTACTTGAAAGCCATGATTAGAAAAACAAAAAACAAAACCTAGACATCATTTTCAAGAAATTTATCAGGGAAAACATCTCTGATTTTCTAGAAGCAGAATGTAAAATAGAAATTGAAAGAATCCACTGATCACCTCCTAAAAGGGATCCTAAAAGGAAAACTCCTAGGAATATTACAGCCAAATTCCAGAGTTCTCAGGTCAAGGAGAAAATATTGTAAGTAGCCAGAAAGAAACAATTTAAGTACTTTGGAAACACAATCAGGATAACATAAAATCTAGCATCTTCTACATTAAAGGATTGGAGGGCCTGGAATACAATCTTCCAGAGGTCAAAGGACCTAGAAGTAAAACCAAGAATTACCTACCCAGCAAAATTGAGTGTAGTCCTTCTGGGGAAAAAAATGGACATTCAATGAAATAATGGGCTTTCAAGCATTCTTGATGAAAAGACCTGAGCTGAATAGAAACTTAGGCTTTCAAATACAAGGTTCAAGAGAAGCATGAAAAGGTAAACAGAAAAGAAAAATCATAAGGGACTTATTAAAATTGAACTGTTTATATTCCTACATGAAAAGATGGTATTTGTAACTCTTGAGACCTTTCTCAGTATTAGGGTAGTTAGAGGGAATATATATATCTGTGTGTGTGTGTGTGTGTGTGTGTGTGTGTGTGTGTGTGTGTGTGAGTGTGAGTGTGAGTGTATATACATACAGAAGGCACAGGGTGAGTTGAATATGATGCGGTGATATCTGAAAAATAAAATTAAGGGGTGAGAGAGCAATGTACTGGGAGAAGGAGAATGGGAAATGGTAGAATGGGGTAAATCATCTCACATAAAAGAGGCAAGAAAAAGCTTTTACAGTGGAGGGGAAGAGGGGGGAGGTGAAAGGGAATTAGTGAATCTTACTCTCATTGGATGGGGCTTAAGGATGGAATAACATACATACTCAATTCAGCATGGAAATCTGTCTTGCTCTACAGGAAGGTGGGGGGGAAGGGATAAGGTAGGGATAATGGAAATGAGGGCAGATTAAGGGAGGGGGTAATCAGAAGCAAACACTTTTGGAGAGGGACAAGGTCAAAGGAGAGAATAGAATTAACGGGGAGGGATAAGATATACAACATGACTATTATAGAAGGGTTTTGCATGACTACACATGTATAACCTATATTGAATTGCTTGCTTTCTCTATGAGGGTGAGTGGGGTGGGAGGAATGGAGAGAATGTGGAACTCATAGTTTTAAAAATGAATGTTAAAAATTGTTTTTACATGCAACTGGGAAATAAGATACACAGGCAATAAAGTAAAGAAATCTATCCTGCCCTACAGGAAAATCCAAAAAGGGGAAGACGGTAAGAGAAGGAAGGGACAGTGATAGAAAGGAGGGCAGACTGGGGGAAGGGGTAATCAGAATGCATACCATCTATGGGTGGGGGAGGTGAGAAAAGGGGAAAAAATTTAGAACTAAAAATCTTTTGGAAGTGAATGTTGAAAATTAAAAATAATTAATTTTTTAAAACTTTGAAATAATAAACTAGGAGCTGATTTTTTTTCAGAGGAAAAACCCTGAAAATAATAAGAGTATTTTTTTAAAGTAGAAAAACAAATTACCAGTAACAAAAATGAAAAGGTGAATTCTCAGCCAATAAAGAATGGATAAAAGCAATTATTAGGTGCTATCTTGGCTAATTATGTATCAGTATAATTGACAGTTTAGTTTAATAATTGACAGAATAGTTTAAAATGATAAATTGGCCATATCAATAGAACAGGATATATTTAAACAATCTTGTCTTAGAAAAAGAAATTTAACAAGCCATAAATTTATTCCCACAGGAGTGGAGGAAACCAAGACCAGAAGGATTTATAAGCAAATTATACCAAAAACTAAAAGAAAAAATGAATTCCAATGCTACAGAAACTGTTTTTAAAGAGAGATAAAAAGGAATTTTTCTACATTTTCTTTATGATGCAAATATTGTCCTGATAACCTAAATTGAGAGTCAAAACAGAAACAACTATAGATAATTTTCCCTAATGAATAATATAAGAAAAAAAATTTAAATAAAATACTAGCAAGGAAATTACAACAACAATCATAAGAATCACATACTAAAACCATGCTGTGTTTCTGCAGGACTTGTTCAATACAAGGTAAACTATAAGCATAATTTACCATAACAAAAACAACAAAAATCACATGATTTTTTTCAGTATATGGAGAAAAAGCAGTTGATAAAATGGAACACTCATTTTTGTTATAAACAGTACAAATTTCAAATATGGATACATTATGCTTTTCTATTTTTTTCAGGTTTTACTTTCTTTGTTTATTTTTAGTTTACATCATTCATTTCCACAAGATTTTGAGTTATAAATTTTCTCTCCATCCTTCCCTTATCCACCACCCTAAAATAGTGATCCCACTACATATCACCTCCCCCAATCTGTTCTCTCCTATATCCTCCCCCATCACCCCTCTGACTTTCTTGTAGGGCAAGATGGATCTCCCTACCCCAGTGCCTGTATAACTTATTTCCTAGTTACATATAAATAATAATGATAATAATAATAATAATAATAAATATATATATATATATATGTACACACACACATATATTTTTTAACATTTGATTTTAGAACTTTAAATTCTAGATTCTTTCCCTTCCTCCCTCATCACCTACTTCCACTGGAAAGACAAGCAATTCAATACAGGCTGTACATGTGTAGTTACACAGAACATCTCCACAATGGACATATTGTGAAAGACTGACTATATTTCCCTCCTTCCTATTCCACACCCCCCTCCCTTGTTCTA
>JAQQSU010002741.1:0-14582 GCA_028627135.1 Pseudochirops cupreus
CTTCAGTCAAGTTGTTGACTCTCTTTTCGTGATTTTCTTGCATCATTCTCATTTCTCTTCCCAGTTTTTCCTCCACTTCTCTTATTTGGTTTTCAGAATCCTTCTTAAGCTGCTCTATGGCTTATAGGAAGTCTTCATGTTTCTTGGAAGCTTTTGGTGTGGGAGTTCTGACTGTGTTGTCTTCTTCCCATTCCATGCTTTGATCCTTTTTGTCCCCAAAGAAGGAATCTAAAGATAGGTTGCTGTTCTTACTTTGATTCCTTTGCCTGCTCATGTTGCCAGTCATTTACTTGATTTTTTTAGCTCTGTGGAACTCTGCTTCCAGAGGGGAAAGCTCTGTCCCAAATTGCTGGGGTTTTCACATCTGCCGGAGCTATTGGGAGGCCGCCATTTTTTTGCAGCACCCACCGGCTTTGGCTCACTGAAAACACACTCCAGGACCACCACCCAAGACCATGATCTGGATCCAGGATGCTCAACACAAGAGCACTTAGCCTCTGAACGATCGCTTGACCTCCCTGCAGTCTGTAGTCTGGGAGCTCTGAAGCAGCCACATGGAGGTACTTGCAGGGCCACCGCTTCTGCCACTTCCTTGCCCTGCCCTGCAGTTCGGCCGGACCACTTTTCTCCCCCAAATTTAACTGAGGTCCACTGATCTTTCACTTTGTCCTTGTTTCTTATGTCTTGATAATTCTGGAAAATGCCACAGCTGCCGCTGATCCACTCTCCTGAAGGCTCCAACTGCAGCTCATCCTGGTCGCCCTGGGGCCAAGCCACTGTTTCAGGCTGGGCTGGTTTTGGCTCCCAGCTTGCTGCAATAAGCCCTTCCTGATGAGCTGCCTTCAGTGGGAGATGTGTTTTTCTGTATTTTTGTGAGTTTTGGAGCCTTAAAATTTGTTTAGAGTCATATTTTATGGGTATTTGAGGTGGCTATGTGGGAGCTGTGAAACCTTGTTGTTTCTACACTGCCATCTTGGCTCCACCCCCATTTTGTTTTTGTTCAACTAAAAATTTGTTCCTTTTTCCTTTCACCTCTATTTCTGCATTAAAAACATGAAAAAAAAAAAACAAAATCCTTGTAACAAATACGTATAATCAAGCAAAACAAATTCCCATATTGTCCATGTCCAAAAAACATTTCTCAGTCTGTCCCTTGCATCCATCACCTCTCTGTCAGGAGGTAGGCAACATGTTTCATCATGAGTCCTTTAGATTCAACTTTGGTCATTGTGATGATCAGAATTCTTAAGTCTTTTATTGTTTTTCTTTATAATATTCTAATTTTATATATTGTTCTCTCTATTCTGTTCACTTTACTTAGCATCAGTCAGTTCATGCAAGTCTTCCTAGGTTTTTCTGAAATCTTCCCCTTCATCATATCTTAGAACACAATAATATACCATCATACCAACATACTGTGATTTGTTCAGCAGTCCCAAATTAATGGGCATTCTCTTAGTTTCTAGTTCTTTGCCACTACACATGCACACACACATACACACACACATACATACACACACACACGAGAAAGGAGTTGTTACAAAAATTTTTGTACCTATGAGTTGGAACAGCTCAGGTGGTGCAATGGATAGAGTGTTGGGCCTATAGTCAGGAAGACTTATCTTCCTGTATTCATCTGACCTCAGACACCAGTTATGTGACTCTGGGCAAGTCCATTAACCCTATTTACCTCAGTTTCCTCTCCTGTAAAATGACCTGCAGAAGGAAATATGATAAAGTACTCCAGTATTTTAGCTTAGAAAACCCCAAATGCATTCATGAAGAGTCAGACATGGTGAACAAACATATGGTTCCTTTTCATTTTCTTGGTTTCTTTGGAATATAAACCTAGTAGTGATTCTCGCTGAACCCAGTTTCTCAAAGTATCACTGAATCCCAAGAGCTGGAAAGGACCTCTGAGAGCATATGGTTCAACTTCTGTCTGAACAAGAACCTACTCAGCAACATAGCCAACAAATGATTTCTTTTCAATCGAAAAGTCTTCAACCTTTGATTGATGACTTCCAGTGATATTCCTCCAGCAAACACTATTACTTCCTGAGGCTGTCCATTTCAGTTTTTTTAATAGCTCTAATTCTAAGAAAATTTCTCTTTATAGCAAACCTAAATCTGTCTCTTTGCAACTTCCACTCTTTGCTCCGAGTTCTGCCATTTGGACCAAGCAAAATAAATTTAATCTATTTTCCATGTAATAGTTCCTCAGATATTTGAACAGTTGTCATATTTCCTTCCTCCCTCAAGTTGTCTCTTCTGTAAGAGAAAAGTACTCATTTTTCCAGTTGATTGTCATTTGGCATGATCTTTAGGGACAGTGGATAGAGCTCTGGACCTGGAGCCCATAAGACCTGATTTCAATTCCAGGCTCTGACACTTACTAGCTGTATAACCCAAGGCAAGACACTTAACCTTTGCCTCAGTTTCCTGAGCTGTAAATGGGGGTATTAATAGCCACCTACCTCCCAGGATTGTTGTGAGGATCAAATGAGATAATGTTTGTAAAATACTGAGCACAGTACCTGTCACAGAGTAAGCACCCTATAAATGGTAGCTATTATTATTATTATTCTGTATTTCATTGACTTTAGTCATTAAGACTTGATTCCGTTAGTGTTAAACTTTGAAGCCTAGCATCACCTTTTCCCAAGCTAATAGACTAGCACATAATTCAGAAATAATAAAATTAGCACTGAATATTTTAAATAATCTTAAAGTTTCAATGGACCACCAGAAAAAAACTATTCATTCCTAGAAAGTTGTTATTTACTAGTTACAAAAAAAATTAACTTTTTCTGGTAGGCTCAAATGCATGTATTTTATTTTTGTGAATAAAATCGTTAATCCATTTATAGAATATGATCTCTTTAAACATAACATTTGTGAATTTCTATAAATGATAGACTTTTCATGTTTTCTTCTTGTGCTACTGTGTTCTCTTCTCATTTTGAAAATGCTCATTGTATTATAGAAGGAATATGATCCTGTCGATTTTAAGTTTCCCTGTGTATACCATGCCAATGATCAAAGATGAAAAATAGATGCTACATCATGAGTAATCATATATTTTTATGGTCAGATACCAGTTGGTTGAGTTGGGTTTTTTTACCTGTAGGATATTTTTTGGTAAAGTGAGGGAGTTGGTACTTGGTGATCTCTAAGGTCTATTATAACTATATAGGCTTTCTGAATAATACTTATTTCATTTATTCTATTTCTGTCCCCAGTATCTAGCACAATACTGATGCTTAACTGTTGATGACTAATTGATTGGTGTGTGTATTCTCCTCCATCATGACTTCGTAAGGAATACAATTTAGTAATTTGGAATTATTTTGGGGTCGTATGATTGATAAGCAAAAATAAACAGGATTAGTTAGTACTTATCACCTCTCCCCATCCTTATTGGAAAGGGGAAACAAATTATTAGACTGTGCTATATTTAATTGAAAATTAAAGCTGAAAATTTTTATTTTCCTTTTCATATAGCACGGACATTTATCAGGAAACTACATGATATCACAGAAAGGTCAGCATAATAAAAAATCAAAAAATAAAGATTATGATGAGTATAGTAACTACAGCGATGACAACTTTGATAACTACAGTCAGGAAACAGAAGAAGATTTTGCTGATCAGCTTAAACAATACAGACAAGCTAAAGAAACTTCAAACCCTGCTTTAGGATCACCATTTCATAAGGAATCAGGGAAAAAACAAGGAATGAAAGGAGTTCAGCCAGGTGAGTATAAAATTGAAAACAAAATCTGTCAGAAGTACTTTTCTGTAATAGAATTAAGGAGGCAGGTCTTTGGACCTAATCCAAATATGAATTCCAAGAAGAGAGATATAATGAGACAGTAGCTTGGGGTTTTTTTTTCCAGTTAGGGGATGGCCTAATACAGTTTTTTAATAGAGATAATTAAACTTCATGCTAGTAGCCTACCATTTTTCTTACTATATATTAATAAATTAATCTATTCACATTATTTCTGAATAAGAGAATTATCTTTCTTTTTGTGTGAATATATTCTTTTCATTTATGGAGCATGAAGTGAGTATCTAGTCTGAGATTTGGGGCCATTAACCCTTGAATGGTTAATAGAAGGAGTTTTTTGGTCTGAATCTGAATTTCATTGGTATAAGGAACTCGTGGTGAGGAAACTCCCCATATTTATGTAGCTTTACAACTATTCTGAAGCTTTCAATCTTAAAGAGCAATCTGTAAGTAAGAGTTAGTCTTAACTGATAGATGACACTCACCTTTCCTCAGTTTTATTGAATTATTCCTCTTACTTTGTCTTGCTCTGTTGTCTCTTAGCTCTTGTTTCAAAGATCTGCTGCTGTTTAACATATCAAATGAATTTAAAGGTTAATTCCTTTAAACAGCTTTTTTAAATGAGGAAAAACTGATTTGCTACTTAAAATTTTTTTACTATCCCCTTTTTTCATATAAAAATAATATGATCCTGAAAAGTTCTGCATCAATCAGACTCTTGTAAATACTATTATAAATGAACTGCAGAAATTAGGGTTTCAGGAGAATATTGTAGTTAGTCTTAGTAAAGAAAATTATTTTGTATCACTAATTACTGCCCTCTAATGTAACTGTTCTGTAAATGTGTTTTTGTTCATCAGCTTTTCTTGAAGCAAAACACCCTTGTATTGTTTTTGTATATGCAGCAATATTAAAAAAAATAGAGAATGCACTATAAATCACAGATTATTTTGAAGATTCTGCTACTAAGAAATGTGTGTACTGTTTGTCTTTTGCACTTAAAACAGACAATTTTTTTTTAGTTGAGCAGAGGAGTAAAAGTTTTAGTGTTTGTCGTGGACGTGGTATGCCGAAGAAACTAAAGCGCAAAGAGCGTGGTAGAGGGAGAGGCAGTAAAGGACCTAATGCTTTTTCTGGAACAGATGGCTTTCAAGAGGTAATAAAAATATACATGTAAAAAAAGAGGAAGTGCTGAGTTCTTTCCAAAAGCTCTTTTTTTTTTTGCCTTTTTTTGAAGGTGGAATGCAGGGCAGTTGGGGTTAAGTGACTTGCCTAAGGTCACATGGCTAGTAAGTGTTAAGTGTCTGAGGCCGGGTTTGAAATCAGATCCTCCTGACTCCAGGGCCGGTGCTCTATTCACTGCACAACCTTGCCGCCCCTACCAAAAGCTCTTCTTAAGGCAAAGATGTGTTAACATTTTAAGTCACGCAGCAACATGAAAGACCATAAATAAAATAAAAAGGAAATTGTATTTCATTTTAGTTTTGTTTTCATCAGATAATATATTGTGATGGACTTCTAAATTGAAGGGGATATAACACTTCCAGATATGTGGAATTGAGAGGCAGTATGGCATGGTGGATGGAGGCCTGCCCTTGAAAACAAAAATACTTGGCTTTTAGTTCTACCACTGACGTATACTGGCTATGGGACCATGGCAAGTCATTGAAATTTTAAGTGTTCTAGGCAGCTTTGTAAGAATATAAATCTCAGAGAACCTGCCGACTTGTATTGGTATAGGGAATTTCCTATACCAGTGAAGCCACAGGTCATGTTTATCCCTATCCTATATTTGAAATAAAAACTATGAAACCCTTTTACCTTGGTTTTTCTTCCCTTCTCAAATAGCTTTATTGGGAAAGGCATACTGAAGCCTCTGTTGGAATGTAATCTAAAAGAAAATGAGGAAGTATGGATCCTGTTAGCATCATAATGATAAACTTCAAGTCTAAAAGTGTAGAAACAAGACCTTCCAGCAACCTCCCAATCATATTGTCTCTTAAATCACTTTTTTTCATTGAAATAGCCCAACCAACATCCAGTAGCACTGCCAATATTTTAAGCTACTATTTTAAACCAATGTCATGGCTGTAAGATGGTTAAGGTTTTTTAAAAAATTATTTCTCAGATTGAGTATGAATAATTTCGGAATAATTTTTAACATTTTATATTTCTCTCAGAATTTTTCTCTTCATATTATTTTTCAGTTATCCATTAGGAAATGTAGTATTACTTTCGTAAATTTGTTTCAGTCCCTCATAAATTCTATATGTTAGAATTTTATCCACTCTGTTCACCATTTTGTTCATTTTATTTACTATATTCACTATTTTCTCTCTTTTCCTGTTATTTTTTCAACATATTTTTATATTTTTGTTTTGAACAGTGAAAAGAATGGCCAAATGTTCTAGGTATAAGACTAAAGGTTTCCTTTCATAAAATAACTGCTCTGGTCACACGAAGGCATGGGTTAAAACTACTGCTGACAGAATCTTTTAGTCACTGGAACAATGTAAAGAATGCTGGGTTTGGAGTTAAAAGACTTGAATTTGAATTTGTTATGCCATTTACTTCCTACGTGTCCTTAATCACTACAGGAGTAAAGAACTATGACCTATATTTTGGTCTGAATATATAAGTAGCTTCATACCATAGATATTAATTTGAAAATTCCAGTTTCTTTGTACCCAGAGCAAGAAGAGACTAATCTAGATCCTTTTGAATTCCTAGAATAAAAAAGAATTTTTTTAGTTAGAGGGAGTGATACATAGCGTTAGTTTTGTTCTAAAAACCACTAGTATAAAAATGTTTGGAAGGTTATTACTATTGATTTTTTTGTTGTTTTTGGCAGTAAATATGTGCCTTTGCCATGGTGCTGCCATCTCCTGGTAAATCAAGGAACTAAATACATCTTTAAAGCTTAAGTAAAATTTGATCAAAAAGCAAATATGTATCGAACCTTTACTATCAACTATATCAACAACTTTATTCATGTTTACATTCTTGTTACAAACTGAACCAGAAGACATAACAAAAACCAAGTAAGTGGAAATGATTCCCTGCAAAGGCAAATAAAGAAGTTGTAAGAGTTGGTTGATTATGTGCCCAAAGTAATAAAAAAACATGACTTTTTGGAATACTTGCTTATCCCATTGATCACTGCTTATGATAAGCATAAACAACTATTAAGGTAATTTAAGGTAATTATATACCAACATCCATTATAGAACAAGAAATAAAGATATTATATATGGAATTTGACAAGCTCCTCCAAACCAAGTCTCTTATTAATACTTGGTAACTTCAAGGCATAAGTAAGCACAACGAATTATAACAGAAGTTTTGTTGGAAAATAACATTCTGGATCAAAGAGTAATAGAGATCAAAGTATTGTAACCTATCAAAAAGCTTTACACATATATCATGAATACTTTAACTGGACTCTGGATATGTGGAATACCAGATGACAGAATAACAAAAGAAACTGATGAGATCTTGAGATAAGAAGCAACTGGTTGTAAATGTAACCATCATTTCAGAATATCAACATTAAAATTATCGTCTAGTTAGAGCAAACTCAGAAAAGCAGATGGGAAATTGGAAGAAAATTTAAACATGAGAAGGTACTGCATATAACAGCTTTTCCAATTCTTTATACAAGTAACAGATTCTGAAAAATGGAAAGAAGAAAAAATGGAAAGACATTGTTTCTAATTAGGGTTTTCTGAAGTTTACCAGATGTGAAGCATGAAACAGTTGCTATAAGGAAAGAGCCAAAAAAAACCGAAAAGTACCTCAGCTCACAAAAACACTTAATCCTTTTGCTCAGTAGAGAGATATGGCAACCAAGGGCATATACCTCATCCCTCAACTCAGATGGCCACCAACAATCTTTTAATTGTCACATCTAATGGCCTCTTCTCAATCTTAATCTTACTTGACCTTTCTACAGCAACGCTATTGACTACCTTCTGATCTTGGGTATTGTCTCTTCTCTTGGTCTTCATGACACTGTTCTCTCTCGGTTCTCTTCCTATCAATCTGATAACTTCTTAACCTCCTTTGTTGGATTATCATCTATATTAATACCCCTAACTGTGAGTGTACCCTCAAGGCTCTGTCCTTGGCCCTCTTTTCTTCTCTCATACATTCTCACTAGGTGATATCATCAGCTCACATAGGTTTAATGATCATTTCTTTGAAGATGATGCCTAAATCTTTAATAGCCAGTGCTTCTTTCTCCTAAATTCTAGTTCTACTTTACCAACTGCCTATTGAATATTTTTAACTCAATGTCCTGGAAGCATATCAAATTCAACATATCTGAAACTGATTGCTCCCCTGTTTCTTAACCTTCTTCTCTTTCTGACTTCCCTGTTACTGTCATGACCACTACCATCTAATCACCCAGTCTTGGTGTCATTCTCAACTCCTTACTCTAATCCCCCTTATTCAGTCAGTTGCCAAATTTTCAGTCACTTTAAAAATATTTATTAAGTTCTTAATATGTATCTTTTCTATCTCCACAACATCTGCCCCACATTTGTCCCCTTCTCTACGCCTACATAGTTGCTACCCTAGTTTGGGCCCTCATTACCTCTTGCCTGTATTGTTAAAACAACCTTCTGTTTCATCTCTCTATCTCAAGTCTCACCCCACTTCAACCCATCCTTCACATAGTTGGTAAAATTTTCCTAAAGCATATCACTCAATCATTAACACATGTTAAACATGTGTTAAGCAGCTGCTATGGGACAATCACTGTGATAAATGCTGAGGATACAAATAAGAAAAAAAAAGGCAGTCTCTTCCCTCAAGGAGTGTACAATCTTAATAAGAGAAGAAAACACACAAAAGGAAGCTAACAAGGGGGTTCAGTTTGGGAGTATGAGGATGAAGAAAGTACCCAACATGGAATGGCCTGGTGGAGTCTAGTCCAAGAAATGAAAACTGGTGGGAAATGAATAGAAAACTGGCCTGGGAGACCTCTTGAATTGGAGGCTTTGGGAGGAGTTCTTTGCCTTCCAGCCTTCTAGGCTAATCAGAGGAGCAAAAGGTACTGATGAGGTATGAGTAGTCCTTGCAAGATGATGTTTCTTGCTGGTGAAGTTTGAGGGGAAAGGGGGACATGATCATGATGGAGTCTAGTTCAAGACAGTATAAATGGTAGGAAATTAAGAGTTGGCTGGCCTCCTTAAATGCAGGCCTTGGAAGGAATTCCCTGCTCTGCCCTTCAGCCCTCTAATCAGAAGGTGCTAATGAGATATGAGTAGAAAAACTGATATAATCTCACAGGGTAATAAGTTTCCTCATGATGAGGTCTGGCCATGTCATGTCCAGGATCAAATATAAACTCTTTATTTGCCATTTAATGCTCTTCACAAGCTGATCCCAGCCTTCTTGTACATTATTCCCCTCCATGCTTTCTGCAGCTAGTCCTACTGGTCTCTTAGCTGCCCTCACAGATAATACTTCATCCCCTGTCTCTGTGCCTTTTTCCTGACAGTCTTTTATACCTGAAATGTATGTTCTCCCTCCTCACCACCTGTTAGAATCTATTTTTCACTCAAAATTCAGCTCACTTAGCCACATTCTGCAAGAGGCCTTTCCTTTTCCTCTCAGCCACTAGTGCTTCCCTTCCAAGATCACTTTATATCTGTTTATATATGTTTTATATATTTGCATATACATGTCTTTTCATTAGAATGTAAGCTCCTTGAGAGCAGGGACTATCTCATTTTTGTCTTTATATCCCCAGTACTTAGCACAGTGCCTAGCATGTAATAGATACTTGATAAATGCTTACTGAATGATTAAATAGTCTGATTTTTACAACTCCGCAGGGATGAATAGAAAATTATAAGAAGTACTGTTTGTAAAAAAAAAAAAAGTTGTTGAGAAAAAGAGCCCAAAGAGAACTGGATTTGAAATCCAACTAAACTAAATTTTCCTGAGATCATTTGTAGATGAAACCAGGAAGACAACAAATAGACACATAATAGAAGATATCTGCCACTATGTTTGTAGTAATTTAGTCTCACCGACGACAGTGAACCTACCACTTCATTACCTCATGTATGTACCGTGTAAGGAAATAGCAATGGCATTTGAAAAGATGAAGTTGGGAAGATAGACCAGACCAGGCACAATGACCAAGAAAATATTCATTCTGGAGGTAACAAAATTTTAAAGATACTTATGGATCAGTTCTCAAGATAACTCAAAGAAGAGAACATTCCAAAAGGGAAAAGATTATAAACCTTAAAAAGGTCAACTTAGAAGATATCAGTAACTAATGATCTACATACCTGCTTTCTCATCTCTATAAAATGAGAGTGGTCTTTGTAAGCATTGAGTGTCTCTTTGATGAAAACAAAAGAAAGAAATGGGCAGGTTTGAAAGGCAGTATTTTATAGCAGACTGAGAAATGTAAAAAATAGATGAGCCAGTATATTTTTGAGGTTGAAAATAACATTTGATGAGAAAATAAGGGCTTTCCTTACCAAGGTGCCTCTTGCATATACATCTGAACTATGTAATCTTCATGGTGGATAGAACTTGAGAACTAACTTTGTTCAGTGATCATTTGAGTATTTTATCAATCAGGAAACATTTAATAAGTGCCTCTTATGTGCCAGGCACTGTACAAAGTATATTAACTATGTATGTATACGTATACATATATATGTTTTTCCCATATCATGAATTATGTACTATGTGGAGTCATCTCATTAATAACTCATTTATTGAATCATTAAGACTTCAAAAGTACTTTCCTTACAACAGTCCTAAAAGATATTTAGGTATTATAACTTTTATAGATGAGGAAACCGAGTTTCAATGATGTGAGGTGACTTACTCATGACAACATAAAGAACTAGTAAGTGTCAGAGCTAAGGTCATGTTCTCCAACTTCAGTTTGAACATTCTATATTACATGGTCTCTCTTTACAAAAATTTTTGCTCCTATTCACAGATAGCATCCTGATAATTGCATTGATCCCCAAAATGCTACAAAACCCTCCCCAGTGAAATTCACAATAATGTAATTAGCCTAACTTTCCATATTGGAGAAATACATATTGCTTAAATTGATATAAACATTTCACCAAATATACATATGTGTGTATGCATATGTATAGTTATATAGATATAATAAGTTCTGTGGTTGCATAATGAGCTGAGAGAAGGAGGAAAAGTGGTTCAGTTTGGAAATGATTTCATTCCTTCAGTCTCAAGTTGCTCAGTGCCTCATAAGTCCATCTCTTTAATAGCAGTATTCTCTGAATAGTGCTATGTTACTGTAGGCTATGAAGCAACAGGGTCTCAGCATTAAAATTTCTACAACCCAAGTAACTGTAGAAATATGGATAAATAAGTATCATTTGACTTTGAAGTATATTAATGATTGTGTGCTCAAGAAATAATAATCACATTTTTACAGCACTTTAAGGTTTTCAGAGTGCTCTACAAATACTCTTTCATGTGATTCTTACTACAACCCTTTTAGGCAAATGGTTTTCTATCCTCCTTTTACTAATGAGGAAACTAAATTAAAAGTTAGTGGGAGGGAGGAGCTATTATTTTGCTTATTTTATAGATGAGGAAACTGAAGCAGACAGGTTAAATCACTTGCTCAGGGTCCTGCAGCTAATAAGTGCCTGAGGCTGGATTTGAACTCAAGTTTACATGACTACATATGCAGCATTAAGTTTACATGACTACATATGCAGCATTCTATCTACTGTGTCACCTAACTGCCTCTAGTAGTTTAAGAATCAAGTCAGTCAATAAGCATTTATTAAGGTTTTACTATATGCCAGGTATTGTGCGAAGCACAAAGAAAGTGAGCTATGTCATATTTTTCTCAAAAGATAGTAAAAGAATGAGAAAAAAAGAACTACAGTGGTTAAATGGACCTTTTACAGAGGATTAAAAAAAATAAAAAGGAATAAGAAAGTATGGAGTGGTTTCAGAATATATTGGTGGAGAAAGTACCAATATTAATCAAATCACCAACCCATCAAATTATGAAAGTAGAATTCTTTATATTAACTCTGTTAAAAATAAGTTAATTATAAGAAATTTCTTTCTCTCTAATTCAGTAAGTGTAGAGTCAGAATTTCCTGTGCTGATGATTTTTGTTTCACAATTCATACAAAGTAAAATTCTAAATATTGAACGCATTCTGCTTTCTTGGACCATATAGACAGAAATATTTTTTTTAAAAGAAAAGCTTAGTAGCTCAACATATCATTTGTAATTTTAAATGGAATTTTTTTATTATAGGATGGTAAACCTGTGAAAAAATGGGTGAATATGAGTCAAGAGTTCATAAACCAGCATACGGTGGAACATAAAGGAAAACAGATTTGTAAATATTTTCTCGAAGGGAGATGTATTAAGGTAAATATTTCATTTAAAAGTACTTATATTTCTTTTTAAATTTCTACATAATTATTAAAATTTTAAAGTATCATTTTTTCCAGTCTATACTCTTTCATTTTATTTTAAGAAATGTTTTCTATTAGGGAATTGTTAGTAACTACTATTTTATTGTTGCAATAAAACTAATTAACCTTTCACAATGCTAAACCTTATATCAAAATGCTATGTGCAGATATTCATATGTATAGTTTGCAAAAAGTAGCAGTAAGAGAGTTTATGAAATTTAGCTTTATCAATTTGCTGCCACCTATTCTTTTTGAGGTTTTAATCAACTTTTTGCACTGTTAGTAACTCTGATTATTGGAGTATTATTGAGGATTTATTATAATGTCATAATTAAGGCACTCAGTTTTCAAAATAATTTTTCTTTCTCTTGCATACAGGGAGACCAGTGTAAATTTGATCATGATGCAGAGTTGGAGAAAAAAAAGGAAATCTGCAAATTTTATATACAGGGATATTGCACCAAAGGAGAAAATTGTATTTATATGCATAATATCCTTTGCTGAAAAGAGAAAACTAAAAACTTAAGGATGAAGTGGTAAGGGGGAGGGGAGTAAGTCTTTTTTAAAATATAGTCATTGAATATAGCTAACAGTGGTTTGAGTCTAAGTCTAAAACCCAATTTAATCAGCCTTTTAGTTGAATACTTTTAATTTCATAAATATTATTGATTAGAGAAAAGAAACTATTTCAGAGAAAAATCTAATAGAATCTCTGATCCAAATGAATCCTTTCTATTTAGCATGGTCGAGGTAAAGTTTTGGTAGAAGCTTTGTGTTTGTACCAGGAAAAGTTGGCCTAATTTTTGTTGTATAACTTTAAATAAAACATATCGAACCCCTTTAGTTTTTCCATAAATTTTAGGGATTTACTGAAAGCTTACTTTCCACATGTAAGAAAGCTTTATGCTATTACTGAAAATAATACTTTTGCTTCTAATCTGTGTTAAATTTAGAAAAGATATTTTTCTAGTCATACCAGAATAAAATGGATGTTAGGAAAAAACTATTAGAAATCACATTTTGTAAGTTTTTTAAAATTACTCAGTGATTGGGAAAGTTACTTTATGAAATACTATATTCATAAATATTGCATTTATATATATACATACATAGTTATGAATCATGTTGTAGCCAACAAAAGCTTACAAAAATGTGGTTTTTAACACTTTATTTAGAAATATATAAACATTTAAAATTTAAGTTAAATATTTCATCTAGATAAAAATGTATATTTAGTCATCTTTTCTAAGAAATACTTAAACTAAGGAAGGTTTAAGATGTAAATTCAAATTCTGTTCTTGCTATTTAATTATCTGTGTGACCTTGGCCAAATTAGTTGACTTCTCGTTCTCAGACTCCTTAAATATTAAACAATAAAATAATAATACCTTCCCTCCCAACCTGGTTATTATGAGGATCAAATAAGAACAATATCCAGATAGATATGTGGTATTATAATTTCAGAAAAATCAGTGTATAGCAGTAAGAAGTTTTCTTTAGTTGGTGAAGTGGTTTTAAAATACTGGAGTAAGGCTTTAACTTGATCTCTTCCTTAATACTATTTTTTACATGAATTTCCTTGCAAATTTTATCACACGGGAGCAAAATGTTACCAAGGAGATAAGTGCAAATTTTCTCATGCTCCTCTCACTAAAGAAACAAAAGAACTTCTGGACAAAGTAAGTAGTATGTGTATACTGTAATTCTTAGTATATTCCCTTAGATTGATTTGACTGAAATTCATACTTTTTAAGCTGCTTACTTTTTATAAAGAAAGTGGTTTCTGTACAAAGAAATTAACAAATGTTGACAACACAAAATTATAGTTTTATTTATGAGGAAGAATTTGTTTTGCCTAAGATTATAATTTGTGTATTTTATTTATCTCATTAAAATAGGTTTATCTATCTATATTTTTTGCTTATCCCGTTCAAATTATCTACTAATAATTTGACTCTTATTCTTGCAGAATATCTTTTTATTCTTGCTTGATTCACTCTCCATTATAAACCCTGCAATATCCATTCTGGACTTTCTTCTTAAAACATTCCCACTAACCCTACTCTCCTCATCCCCAGCAGACTGCCTCCTATTTGTTGAGCTTCAAACTTCTCTGTAGCTTCACCTTTCCTTTTCTTCAGTTTCTGAGGAAGAAGCAGCCCTTCTTGCCAACTTCATCTTCTGTAACTTGGCCCTTAATCCTATCCCTTCTCATCATCTTTGGGAGCTTAGTGATAGATCATTTCCTTCTTTTTCTTTTTCTTTTTTTTTTTTTTTTATATGAGATTCTTTATTAAATTTTTTTGAGTTACATCTTTTCTCCCCGTCTTTCCCCC
>JAQQSU010002742.1:0-14582 GCA_028627135.1 Pseudochirops cupreus
CACTACTACTACCACTACTACTACTACCACTACTACCACTACTACTACTACCACTACTACTACTACTACCACTACTACTACTACCACTACTACCACTACTACTACTTTAAATAACAGCTTTTTTGCTATAGAAGCTTCCCTCCCAGAAGCAAGAGAGTAATTAGGATGATATTCACTCATGGACAACTGAATTTCCCCCCCCACCCCCCTTCTGGGGTTTAGCAAACAAGAAGGTATGTTGAGATACTTTCTCAGTTTCATGACTCACCCATCCCCAGCCCATCCCCCAGCTCCCTCTGACATGTACCTGCTTCTTAAGGATTTGGGAAAGGAAATGTTTGCCTTGGTACAGTGTAAGCCTCTGGAGGGCAGGTGCTGTGTTTTTGTTTTGTTTCTGTATATATTCTATACTACCCCTCTTATGTACACCCCAGTTCCTATTATAGGGCAATACATATAGGAGGCGCTTAATAAACATTTCTTGGATGGTCCAATTAAATCTTTTTGAGATTGAAGGCTCTTGGGAGAGGTAGATTCTAAGTGGTCCCATTGGAGCCAGGCTGGGACTCTGTCTTGCTCCATAGACAGTTATTCCTGTGATGTCTTGTGGTTTTCAGTGACTTTTTATGGTTTTAAGTTATTCACTGACTTTTCACAGAAAAGTCACTGCCATTTATGTGGTTATTCATAAAACCATGGATTTAGAGCTAGATGGGTATATAGTCCAACGCCTATTTTATAGCTGAGGAGACTGAGGTCCAGAGAGAGGCCAAAGATCACCCAGATAATAAGTCTCAGAGGTGGGATCTGAACCCAAGTTCTCTGACTTCAGAGACAGTGGATTTTCTCCACAGAGTTTGCCAAGTGCTTTACATACCATTTGCTCTTCAAAACAACCCCATTTTATAGATGAGGAAACTGAGACCGGGGGAGTTAAGTGACTGGCCTAGGGTAACAGAGCTAATAAATGATGGTGCCCTTGGCATTCTGCCCAGCCCACCCTGCTTATGCCCCTGAACAGGACTTATCTGGGTGGCTGACTCAGAGAGAAGAGTTCCACCTGCTGTTTGGTGAATACTATGCAGTCTCACAGAAGCCGGTCTTCCCGCCATGATGTTCTACCCGATTCAACAAGGGTCCTAAGGATCCACTGTGTATAAGACCAAATAGTTGATACAGGCTGCCTGGCCCCTGCCCTCCCAATGCCTACAGTCTGGTAGAGCTTAAGTGACACTGTGGTTGTGCCTATAGGTAAAGGGTATTTCTTGGCTTAACAGGTCAATTCAACCAATAAGCACCTATTAAGCTCCTCTACCCTGGCAAAAGTCACCTAACCCCTCGTTGCCTCCATTTCCTCATCTGTAAAATCTATATAAAAGGAGTTGGACTCAATATCCCCTAAAGTCCCTTCTGGAAAGGACACTTTACCTCAGAATCTCTGCATGACCCTGGGCAAATAATTTAACCTCTGTGGGTCTCAGTTTCTTCATCTGAAAAAATGAGGGAAGGGGCTGCTAGGTATCGCAGTGAATAGAGCACCAGCCCTGGAGTCAGAAGGACCTGAGTTCAAATCTGACCTCAGAAACATAACACAAAAACTAGCCATGTGACCTTGGGCAAGTCACTTAAACCCAATTGCCCGACCTTCCCCCCTCCAAATAGCAAAAAAAAAGAAATGAGGGAGTTTGTCTAGATGGCCCCTGAGATTCCTTCCAGGTCCAGACTTAGGATCCTGAATATTCCTGGGATTTCAGGGAGTCATAGAATCTCAGAAATAGAAGGGAACTCTTAAATGACCTAGTCCAAATTTTTTTTTTCTGCAGCATTCCCAACAAGTAGCCATTCAACATCAGCTTTGTATTGAGGGAGAACATACAACCTCTCCATTCCCAGGCAGTCCTCTCTGCCATGGCACAATCCTAATTACTGGGGAGTCTCTCCCTGCATTTAGTCCAGCTCCACCTTTCAGTGATCTCCACCCAGCCATGGCATGCAAACAGCTTGCATTTACCAAGGCTTCTGGCCAAAGCAGGTTCTCATTTCATCCATTAACTTTGGAGAGGAAAATGAACACAAAATCAGATTAATGGATTTACTCTTTTAGCTTCTTGTTATCACATGTTGGCTCGCCAGCATGACTTAGTGGCTAGGACACTGAATTTGGAGCCCAGAGCACCTGGATACTTGCTAGCTCTGTGACCCTGAGCAAATTATTTTATCTCTTTGGGTCTTAGTTTTCTCATCTATGAAATGAGTAGGTTGAACTTGTTGACCTCTGAGGTTTTTTCCAGCTCTGAATCTATGATCTATGAGCCTATGAGTTAGAGTAGTGAATCTTCTGTTACTGGAGGTATTCAAACAGGGACTGGGCAACTACTCATTGGAGATGAGAAGAGAATTATGCTTCAAGAAAGGGTTATGTTCACTGACTTCTGAGGTCCGTCCATCCCTCAATTTACCTGTCTTCCATGAGAGACAGTCTAATGTGGCCAGCATCTAGAATTGTGTGGGTTGTACAGTTCTATTTTCTAGAGGTTTCTCAAACATCATTTTTCCCTTTCCATGTTGCCGATCATTGATCATGCTCCAATGCTTCCATTAGTTTAATTAGTTAGTTACAAATTAATAAATAATATATTAATTAATAATTAATTTTGCAAATGGAGAACAGAGATTCAGAACTGGAAAGGGTCTCAATGACCCTCTGATCCTCCACCCCACCCGCCAGAAATGTCCTTTACAGTATTGCTAAAGCTCCATTTATGGGAAGACCAGTCAGCTTAAGTGAAACCTCATACCTTCCTTACACTCAAATGTTCGTATTTGACAATTCAGCTTGAATTTGGGTCTCTACTGAAACCTAAACAAACATTCAAACCCATGGCTATTGACTGACTTCAATGACACTGGGCACTGGTGAAGAAAAGATGAAAATGATGTAGTCCCTGGCCACAAGGAGCTTGTAATCTATTGGGGGAGACATCAGAAGTATAACTAGCAGCAGGCAAACAGGACGTTGTCCCAGGGCACAAATAAAGTGAGGATGTGACTCCTCCTATGGCAGCATCCACATTGTTTGCTAGTGGACCTTTCTCCTCAATGAATCAATATTTTTACAGCACCTAACATAATGTGTGGTGCATAGCTTATTGGATTGTTGAACTGAAAATGAGAAATGAAAGGTAGCAGTGAGCTGACCTTGGAATTAGGAAGATCTAGGTTCAAGTGTGGGCTATGATACCTGCTGGCTATGTGACTCTGGGTACTTAACCTCTCTGTATCCCCCCCCACCCCCAGCCACTCCCAGATTCTAAGATGCAGAACAGGTGCCAATCTGAAGTGATAGAGGGAATCTCCTCACCAGGAATTTCCAGCATCAATGAACTGGCCGGTCTACTTCCCTCCTTCCCCCAATAGATCCTTTTAGGTGACTGGAATGGCTTGTTCTGTACAAGTGTGGAGATAGGGAATTAGTAAATTTGTTCAGAGAAGAGCAAACAGACAAGTTTGGCTGAAGTGGAAGATTAGGAAAGGTGAACAGTGAAAATAAGGCTAGAATGGCTGACGGGACCAGACTGTAGAAGGCTTGAATGCCAGCACAAGGCAGAGTGGGAAAGAGACTGTAAACCAGGAAACCAGTTAGGAGGTTGTTGAAGTAACCCAGGTATGAGGTCATAGGATCAAGATCTGGGAGGGACCATAGAGATCGTCAAGATTTAGAGCCAGACACTGCAGTTGGGAGATCCATTCTGCCCTACCAAAAAGTGACATAGGAGAGAATAGACTGGGGGAGGGGGGAAACACTGGGATGGCTGTTTTGGGGTGGTGGGCGGGGGAAAGACGGGGAGAAAATATGTAACTCAAAAAAAATTTAATAAATTAAATTTAAAAAAAAAAAAAGAAAAAGAGCAGATTTCCTAAGGCTAAAAAAAAAAAAGATTTAGAGCCAGAAGGGCTGAAAAGTTAAATGACTTACCAATGGGCATGCCTGCGTTTTGACATAATTTTCGAACATCCTCAATAATAATAACTAACATTTATACACCCAATTAATCTGAACTCCACACAAAAACCCCAACCCTGTGAGGGAGGGACTATGGATACTATTACATATGATGAAACTGCAGTGCAGAGAAATCCCCTGATTTGCCTATGGTCACCCAGCTAGTAGGTGGAAGAAGTAAACCCGTACCCAGGTCTATTTTGGATGGGGAACCACGTAGCTATTCAGGTGCATGCTTCCTCCTACCCTGGAAACAGAGCACAGGCTATGTCTGATTATAGGAGACCTGTTTGATATCTGAGTTGACGTGGTAGGGGAAACACCAGGATACCAAGGGGACGGTGTCAATTCTAAAAGGAAAAGTTCCTCTGAACTCTGTAACATAATCCCTGTTCTAGCTGTAGGGTTTTATGTTTCTGATGATGTTAGCTGGGCTTCATTGCTCCCCATGATGATGTAAGGCAGGAACATGATATCCAGACATGGTGCCAGTCTCCTCAGATCTGTAAACAAGGAATATTCATTAGCACATCTATCAGTTCAGATTTGGATCACACTTCTACTGACAACTTGAATCATGTGTTTACTAGAATGGAGCTTTCCTGCTTTTGGAGTCATTAATGCCACTCAGGCAATGGTCATATGTTTTAATGTCCCCTTGGATGTTTGGAGACCTAGACTCGAGTAGCATTTTCAAATTCTGATAGTTAAGGCATCAGGTCTCATTTAAGCTGATCATTCTTCCTCAGAAAAAACCGTAAATGGAACTTATATTAATGAACTTGTTAATTCTTCCTTTCAGGAGACATTAACCCCTATTTGGTCTTGTGTGCATTGGTGTCAAGTCATGATTGTAGAGGGGGAGGCTAATTATCCAGGCACCTTTTATCCCTTCTACCTCTTATTCCTAATTTTTGATAGTTTGCTGCTTTTAGGAGTTCAACCAAAGAGCAAACAGAGGAAATAAGAGAAATTAAAATATTTAATAGCTAATTTTTTGGCCCATCATTAGAAACTCTAGGCAAAAAGATTTTACTTGGAAAGGAAATGGGAAACTCTTAGCTTAAATGATTGTTAGATGAATTTGTGGACCTTGATCATTCTTTGCTCTTCATAATTAAAGGAAGTTGAGAGTGGGCAGTATATGCTTTGTTGAAAATGTTATTTATTATGTGAGAATCAGATGCAGATGGCTCAGCTTCTGGGGTCGCTGTCATGCTTTGTCTATACCATCCTTCATACCCAATGTTTCTTCAGTAATAATCATAATTGGGAGAGCTAGAATTTATATAGTGCTGTAAGATTTGTGAAGCATCTCAGGTTCCTTAGCTGTAAAATCAGGGGAGTGGACTACTTGACCTCTGAGGTTCCTTCTGAGTCTAAGATCTTACGACCTTTAGCAAGTCTTTTAACCTTCTTGGTCCTCAGTTTCCTCTTCTCTAAGATGAGAACATTGGACCTGATGATTTTTGAGGTTCCTTTTACCTCTACATCTGTGATGTGAGTTCCTGTGATCCAGCTGAGACCATCTCTCAACCAAAGAAATTGGGTTGAGAATCCTTTCCAATTTCTCATGCATTACCAATTTTTCTCACAAGATGGCGTTAAATACCTTATTGTCTCTAAGGGCAGTCCAAGATCTTGGTGGTAGTGCCATCTTTGGAATAAATGTTCAACCTTAGGCTAATACCTGCTTTTAACCAGAGGGACAACCACGCAAATATTCAGTATTCTGTGTAAATCCAGACATTCAAATATTCCAACCTTCTCCTCATCAGACATGAAGTTGAATTTGCAAAATCACTTGTTAAGCTAAAAGTCTACTGATGTCCCAGCTATGTGCTTTCTGGGGTTCTAGTTACACTAAACCTTACCCAGGCCTGCAGGTTAATGATAGAGGCAGAGAATCACATGGGCTTTCCCTTACTGAAGGCCTTCAAACGGAGGTTGGATGACCATTGGTTGGAGGTATTGATGAGGGTTGGTCAGGGAAAGTGTGGCCTCAGAAAGCGTCCAACTCTGAAATTCCTTGGTGATTTCCATCAATATAAGATTACTAACATTAAAAAAATTTCCCTACAAAATTTTGGGGAGGAGGAAAGGAGGAAAAAGAACAACTATGTATTAAATATTTGCAATGTATCAGGTACTATGCTAAGTACTTTACAAATATCTCTTTTGATAATGGAGAGCAGAAGATGAAGGGACCTCTGAGAGCATCATCCAGACCATGCCTACTAACTATGAGTATCCATCAGCACTTTGTTCTAAACCCTCTTTTCTTCTCCCTCTATATTATCTCACTTGATGATCTCATCAACTCCCATGGTTTTTATTGTTATCTCTATTCCGATCAGATCTACCGGTCCAACTCCAACTTCTCCCCTGTCTTCTGGTCTCCTACTTCCAATCACCAACTAGATATCTCAAACTAGATGCCTCAAAGACATCTTAAACTCAGTATGTCCAGGACTGAGCTCATTATCTTTTTTCCCCAAACCCTTTATTCTTCCTAACTTTCCTATACTGTAGGGGTTTAGGAGGAATCATTCTTTTCCCAACCTACATTCCTTAGTCACATTCACCCCATATAGTTTGTCTATTGTCAAGCCTCATTATTTCTACCTTTACAACATTTCTCATATATGCCTCCATCCCTCTGCCAAAGCCATCACTCTGGGGAAGGTCCTTAGCACTTCACAACTGGACTAATACAGTAACCTTATGGCTGGTCTCCTCTCCTCAAGCTTCTCTTCATTCTGTTCCATCCTTTACTCTGCAGCTGAAGTAATCCTGCTAAATCTCAGGTCTGACCATGCCACTCCCCTACTCTGTAAACCCCAGTTGTTCCCTGTAACCTCCGGGATCAATTATAAAATGATCTTTTGGGCTTTTAAAACCCTTTCTGATGTTGGCCCTTTCCTACCTTTTGAGCCTTCTTAGGCTTTAGGACCTTCCATATACTCTATGGTATAGTGACTCTGGCCTCCATACTGTCCCTCATATGTGACATTCAATCTTTTGATTTCATGCCTTTTCATTAACTTATCTCCAACTCCTGACTTCTTTCAAGACTTAAGTAAATTCTACCTTCTGCCTTTTCCAATTCCCTTCCCCCTAAGACTCTCTCTAATTTATCCTGACATGTCTCCTATGTACATAGGTGTTTGCATGTGGTCTCTTCCATTAGAACGCTTCTTGAGGACAAGAAGAAGGTTTTTGCCTTTCTGATTAACACAGTCCTTGGCACATAGTAAATGCTTACTAAATGCTTGTTGACTGACATGACTACCTTTTATTTCCATGGAAAACATGAAAATCCATGTAAAATTCTGGATATCCTTACTCTCTTGTTACAGGAGGCCGAGGGAAAGATGGTGCCCCAATCATAACCTTCCCTGAGTTTGCAGGCTTCAGCGAAATCCCTGATGAAGATTTTCTGAATGTCGTGACCTACTTGACCAGCATCCCCAGGTAAGCCAGGATGCTCTGGTGTGATGCTTTCCCAGCCTCTTCCCTCATGTGTTTGTTCTCTGGCTGTGTATAAGGGTAAAGAGGAAATTTTTCTTCCACATCAGTACATTTTTCATGAATAGGCTGATTACTTCAGTGAAGGAGTACAATCAAAACTTGAATGAGAATGGAAGTGAAAGACAGGAATGTTAATGAGTCTTTATGCCTAAAATTACATATTTAGAAGTGGAAGGAATCTTAAAGGACATCTAATAATAGATTAAAGCTACCAGGAAACCTAGAAGTCATTATATCCCACTTCCCCATTTTACCAGTAAGGAAACTGAGCCACAGAGGAGTCAAGTGACTTAACCAAAGGCACACAGCTACTAAGTCCCTGAGATGGAATTTCAAGCCAGGTCATCTTCACTCCAGGTCTATTATCCTACCCAATACATCATCCTACCTCCCCATTCTAAGGGCAGCATGATATAGTGGATAGAAAACTCAGTTTTTGAAGTTAGAAGACACTTGGGTTCAAATTCTGGTTTTGACATTTGATAGCTTTGTGACCCTGGGCAAGACCTCAGGCTGTTTCCTCATTTATGAAATGGGAATGACAATATTATCACTATCTACATCTCAGATTTGTTTAGGGTGGGGGGAAGAAGAAACTTTTCAGAGCTTTTAAGGCATTATAAAAAGGCAGAAAAACATAGTTCACCTGTCTTTTGCACCAAGGGCAATTTGCTTTGTCAAACACTATAAATGTTTTTCGAGAAATGATATACAACACCCATCCGTGCAAACAGGTATATTTGCTTGATAAATAGTTGTATTTAAATTCATTATTTTGAGTGCATAAAATGCCTTGACACTTTCTCAGTCCTTCCAGATCTCCTTTAATATTTCCTTCTGTGACTAGAATTAATGTGTATTATTCCATTCTTCTAGGTATGTTTTTTTTTGTTTTGTTTTGCTTTTGTATTATCTCATAAAGGTCTTTGGAGATTTCTGTTCCATTAATATGCGTTGATAAATTTCATTATTCCCTTATTGTGAAACATATTGGTGGGTCTTAGGGGTTTTTTACCAATTTCACAAAATAGTGAATTTTTAAAACACTTGACCCCCCCCCTTCTTTTTTGGGTAGTATCAGAGTATACTCAAAACAGTTGAACTATTGGTTCAACGAGTCTGATTATTTTTTGGCTATTGCTGATTTATACTCTAGAAAGATTCTACAATTTTGCAGTTCCACTACTAATAAATGACTAGACCTTTTTTCCTCCAAAATCCCACTGGAACTAAGTTCCTTATTTTTGCTAAGTTGATAGGTATGAGGTGGTACCTCAAAGATGCTTTAATCTACATGTTATATCCCCTACCAGAGTATAAGCTCTTTGAGGGAAGGGATATTTATGGTTTTTGTCTTTGTATCCAAAATGCCTTGCCCTTTTCTTTTTGTTTTGTTTTGTTTTTGGACTGCACTGAAATCCTCCATATTCTCAATAAGGAAACTTCCTCTGCCAGCTCAGATCAGTAAATATTTTGCAACTAATTCTTTTAGAAGGAGTTACCTGAGGGCTCTGAGATTTGATGAGAAACCAGTGTATGTCAGATGTGGGACTTGAACTCAGGTTTCCTTAACCACTCTTCATTCACTGTACATACTGCCTCTGTCCTTCCATAAGATAGTACCTTAGCAAGTACTTGAGTTGAATTGAATGGGATTCTCTCATCAATTAATTAATTATTAATTTTTTTAAAAATTGGGGGCATATATATTTGTATCTATTTAATATATACATACGTATATACATATGTATCTATGGAGAGAGAAGGGAAAGAGAGAGAAACAGAGAGAGAGAGAAAGAGAGAGAGAGACAGAGACAGAGAGAGAGAAAGAAGAAGTAGTAGTATTAGTAGTAGCAGTAGTAGTAGTAATAGTAGTAGTAATAGTAGTAGTAGTAATATAGTAGTAGTAGTAGTAGTAGTAGTAATAGTAGTAGTAGTAGTAGTAGTAGTAGGTACTTAATAAATGCCTGTTGACTGACTGGTAGAAGGGCCTCAAGCTCATGCCATAGGAGGATTGCTTGAAGGGGTCAGGCATGTTTAACTTGGAGAAGAGAAAACTTAGGCAGCACATGAGAGCCTCCTTCAAGAATCTAAAGGCAATTATCACGTGGGAGAGGGATAACCCTTATTTTCTTTGGTGCAAGAGGACAGAACTTGGAGCAGTGAGTAGAGGTTGCAAGCAGACCAATTTAGGTTCAATGTCAGGAAGAACTTCCTAAGATAAGGGCATCTAAACGGGAGCTGGGATGGACCTAGAGTCAAGAATATCTGAGTTCAAATCCAGCCTCAGACACTTACCAGCTATGTGACCTTGGGCAAGTCACTTAACCCTGTTTGCATCAGTTTCCTTATCTGTAAAATGGGTTGGAGAAGGAAATGGCAAACCACTCTAGTAACTTTGCCCAGAAAATCCCAAATGGAGTCATGAAGAGTCAGATACCACTGAAAATGACTCACCAATAATAATCAGGGCTATAGAAACTCAAAGGGAGAAGGGAGTCTTCAGATAGGGGGATATTATTGGATCTGGGCCTTGAAGGATGGGTAGATTTTTATTTGTTAATTTAAAAAAATTAGTACACACCTACTCTGTCATGTACTGTGTTTTGGTAGGTAGCGATGGGAGAGGACATTGTGTGGAAATAAGTATGTGAGCAAAGGCAAAAAGGTAGGAAAGAAGAACAAGCAGAATTTCAGAGTGAGAAGAGACCACACCAGTAACTCAATCCAGTACATGATGTGATGAGAAAACCCTAGCTCTGGAGTCGCAGGAGCTGGGTTCGAATTCTGCCTCTGACCCTTACTCCCTTGGTCCTTGGCCAAACCTCTTCCCTTCATTTCCTGGGCCTCTGTTATGAGGGGATTGGAGTTCCATAGCCCCTTTCTACAATTTCCACCCATTGTTTCTGGGGCCAAGCAGAAAATATCTAATCCGGGGATGGGGAGCCTGTGGCCTTCTAGGTCCTCAGGTGCAGCCTTTTGACTGAGTTCAAGTTTTACTTAACAAATCATTTCATTAAGGGGATTTGTTCTGTGGAGTTTGAGTTCAGTCAAAGGGCTGCCCTTGAGCCCTTTTTAAGATGTGATTTCTAGAACTGAGCAGATTAATGACTGGGTGTGTTAAGAGAAGTTCTTACAGACACATAGTCATTGATTTCTTGGAAATGCACAGGACTGCCTCAGCCACCCTTGCAATCACACTCTTGACTCATATAGACCTTAGGGTTTGCTAAAACCCCCAGATTTTTTTTCACATGAGCAGTCTCTCCACTAATTCCCACTATCTCACTGTGGTGAAATTGCTGTTTCCCAACTGCCCAGATATTCGACAGCAGAGGGAGAGGAAGGGGCAGAGGATTCAGAAATTATTTTCTTAGCAGGGTAGGGCCATTAAATGACATAGGGACGCCAGGAAGAGGGACTGATTTGGCCTAGGAGTTCAGGAATGTGATTTTATTCAAGTTAAGTTCCATGTGCCAAGGGAATGTCCAGGTAGTAATGTCCAGTGGACAGCTGGAAATTAAACAGAGGTGTACATATGATCTGCAACTTAAGAGAGAAGTTGTGATCAAAATAAAATTTTCCCAGAGGTTTGCACATGGAGATGACAGCTGCCTCAGAGCCTTGGTCCAAGCTGTCTCCCATGCCAGAGATGCCATCCCTCCCCACCAATATCTCTCAGACTCTCTAAATTCCTTGAAGTTCCAGCTAATACCCCACCTTCTACAGGAAGCCTCCCCAATCCCTCTTAATTCTGGTCCTTGGGTATTAATTATTTCCTACTTATCCTGAATACAGCTTGCCTTGTATATATTTGTTTACTTACTGTCTTCCCCACCAGATTGTAAGCTCATTGAGGGCAGGTACTGGCTTTTGCCTCTTTTTGTAGCCCCAGCACTTAGTACATAGCACTTAATAAATGCTTGTTGATCGACTGAAAACTTGAGAGATTGACTACACATATGTAAACTTTATCAAATTGTTTGCCATCTCAGGGACAAGGAAAAGGAGGGGGGAAAGATTAAAAAAAGGGGGAAGGAGAAGAAGGGGGGGAAGAGGAGGAAAGGAGTGGGGAGAGAAAGCAGGAAGAGGGGAGGGGAAGAAGGGAAGGAGAGAATTTGGAACTCAAAAATTTAGAAAACAAGTGTTAGAAACTTTTTACATGTAATTGAAAAAAATAAAATGTTAAAAAACAAAACAAGAAGAAAGAAAGCATGAGAGATTAGAAGAGTTAATTGAAGGAAAGTTGTGATAGAAGAGAAGCAAGAGAATCCATCCATCCATCTATTCTTCCTTCCTTGCTTCCATTCATCCATGAATCCATCCATCCATCCATCCATCAATCCATCCATCCATCTTTCCATTGATTAATCTATTCATTCATTCCTCCATTCTACAAGTATGTACTGAGTGCCAACCACAAGCATGATGCTAGGCTAGACATACAATCATGAATGGGTCCTAGTCCTTGCCTTCAAGGAGCTACAGCCCAGTAGGGGAAGGGATTGACAGACTGGGATCATCTTTAGGCTTGTGAGCAGCTAAAGGTAATACATAGACATTGATTTCTTGGAGTTGTACAGGAATGCCTCAAACACCCTTGCACCCTGCGGGCTGGTATCAAGTGAAACCATTTCCCCACTCTGGTGTAAGTGTGGGAGTGCAATTGAGTCACAAGGTTATTTGTCCCTATCTCTGTTTCAGTCATGGGTTCATGTTGTTTCACCAAGTCTCATCCCCCCAGATGCTTGGAATCAACTTTGTACAATAACAGGAAAAGTAATTCCTTCTTCTCTGGGCCAGTGACCTATGCCACACATTATCAATTCTCCATTGAGCAACACTGGCTTTAGTCCAAGATCCAACACAACAGAAAAATCTGCCCATTTTGTGTCAAGGTCAAGAAAACTTTTAGGTTAGTGGAGTCGAGGAGAATATGCTTAAAGTTCATCATTAGGTAGAACTATGATGCTTTGCTTACAAGGAATCCTCTATAATGAAGAATTCTTTTTTAAATTTATTTTTAGTTTTCAACATTAATTTCCACAAGATTTTGAGATGCATATTTTCTCCCTGTCTTTCCCCTAGCCCCACCCCAAGATAGTGAGCCTACTGAGTACCCCTTCTCCCAATCTGCTCTCTCTCCCATCCCCTCCAACTTTCTTGTAGAGCAAGATGGATTTCTATACCCCAATGTCTGTATATTTTATTTCCCAGCTGCATGTAAAAAACAATTTTTTTAAAACATTTGTTTTTAAAACTTCGATTTCCAGATTTTTTTCCCTTCTTCCTTCCTCACCCACCCCACTGGGAAGATAAGCAATTCAATATAAGTTGTACATGTGTAGTTACACAAAACATTTCGATAGTAGTTATATTGTGAAAGCCTAACTATATTTCCCTCCATCCTATCCTGCTCCCCACTTGTTCTATTTTCTACTTTGACCCTGTCAATTTTCAAATGTATGTGCTTCTAACTATCATATCCCCCAATCTGTCCTCCCTTCTATCATCCCTCCTCTTGTCACCTTCCCCTCTACCGTCCTGTAGGGGAAGATACCCAATTGAGTGTGTCTGTTATTCCCTCCTTAAGCCAAATTCAATGAGAGTAAAGTTGACCCATTCCCTTTCACCTTCCTGCTCTTCCCCTCCATTATAACAGTTTTCTTTTGCCTCTTTTATATGAGATAATTTACCCTATTCTGCCTCCCTTTCTCCTTCTCTCATTATATTCCTCTTTCACCTCTTGATTTTATTATTTATTTATTGATTGATTATTATATATTTATATATAAGATATATAAATTGTAATATATATAAATTATAAATTTATATATTATTATATAAATTTATATAATAAATAAATAAAATTTATTTATTATTATATAAAATTAAATATTTTATTTATTATTTATTTTATTTTATTTCCTATTCAACTGATCCAGTGCCCTCTGTCTATGGATACATGTACACACATATACCCACACTCATATATGCATTTATACACACATACATCCTCCTATACATACATATATGTATGTACACACACACATATATATATATATATATACATATATATTCCCTTCAACTATCCTTATACTGAAAAAAGTCTCATGAGTTACAATGATCATTTTTACAGATAGGAATGTAAATAGTTCAGCTTTAATAAGTTTCTTATGATTTCTTTTTCCTGTTTACCTTCTCATGCTTCTCTTGCTTCTTGTATTTGAAAGTCAAATTTTCTGTTCAGCTCTGGTTTTTTCATCAAGAATATTTAAAAGTCCTCTATTTCATTGAATGACCATATTTTCCCCTGAAGCATTATACCCAGTTTTTCTGGGTAGGTAATTCTTGGTTTTAGTCCTAGCTCCTTTGACTTTTGGAATATCATATTCTAAGCCCTTCAATCCCTTAATGTAGAAGCTGCTATATCTTGTGTTATAATGATTGTGTTTCAACAATGCTCAAATTCTTTCTTCCAGACAGCTTGTGATATTTTCTCCTTGATATGGGAACTCTGGAATTTGGCTATGGTATTCTTAGGAGTTTTCTTTTTGGGATCTTTTTCAAGAGGCAATCAGTGGGGGGTGGCTAGGTGGGGCGGTGATAGAGCACCGGACCTGGAGTCAGAAGGACCTGAGTTCAAATCCAGCATCAGACACTACACATTTACTAGCTGTGTGACCTTAGGCAAGTCACTTAACCCTAATTGCCCTGCCTTCCCCCCTCCAAAAAAGCCAAAAAAAGAAAAGAAAAGAAAAGAGGCAATCAGTGAATTCTTTCCATTTCTATTTTGCCCTCTGGTTCCAGAATATCAGGGCAATTTTCCTTGAGAATTTCTTGAAGGATGATTTCTAGGCTCTTTTTTTTATTACAGCTTTCAGGTAGTCCAATAATTTTTAAATTATCTCTCCTGGATCTATTTTCCAGGTGAGTGGTTTTTCCAATGAGATATTTCACATTGCCTTCTATTTTTTCATTTTTTTGGATCTGTTTTATAGTATCTTGATTTCTCATAAAGTCATTAGCTTCCATTTGCTCCACTCTA
>JAQQSU010002743.1:0-14582 GCA_028627135.1 Pseudochirops cupreus
CTTATCCCTCCAGTGGGGATGGGTGGTGAGGGAGGAGGAGAAAGAATCTGGAATCTGGAGTTCCATAATCAAATGTTATGAATGTGTATCTATCTATCTATCTTTGTATGTATATACATATATACATATATATATATATACACAATTATTATTATTATTATTGACTACATCCAACTGGAACTTGAAATACACAGGCACTGCAGTTGGGAGATCCATCCTGCCCTACCAAAAAGTGACATAGGAGAGAATAGACTGGGGGAGGGGGGAAACACTGGGATGGCTGTCTTGGGGTGGTGGGTAGGGGAAAGACGGGGAGAAAATATGTAACTCAAAAAATTTAATAAAATGATTTCTTTTCTGGTTACCTTCTTATGCTTCTCTTGCTTCTTGTATATGAGTATCAAATTTTCTATTCAACTCTGGTTTTTTCATCAAGAATGCTTGAAAGTCCTCAATTTCATTGAATGATCATATTTTTGCCTGAAACATTATACTCAGTTTTGCTGGGTAGGTGATTCTTGGTTTTAATCCTAGCTCCTTTGACCTCTGGAATATCACATTCCAAGCCCTTTGATCCCTTAATGTAGAAGCTGCTAGAGCTTAGGTTATCCTGATTGTGTTTCCACAATATTCAAATTGTTTCTTCTTGGATGCTTGTAATATTTTCTCCTGGATCTGGGAACACTGGAACCTGGCTATAATATTCCTAGGAGTTTTATTTTGGGGATCTTTTTCAAGAGGTGATCAGTGAATTCTTTCAATTTTGATTTTGCCCTCTGGTTCTAAAATATCAGGGCAATTTTCCTCGAGAATTTCTTGAAGGATGACTTCTAGGTTCTTTTTCTGCTCATGGCTTTCAGGTAGTCCAATAATTTTAAAATTATCTCTCCTGGATCTATTTTCCAGGTCAGCGGTTTTTTCAAGGAGATATTTCACATTGCCTTCTATTTTTCCATTTGTTTGGATCTGTTTAATAGTATCTTCATTTCTCATAAAGTTATTTGCTTCTATTTGCTCCAATCTAATTCTGAAGGAATTATTCTCTTCAGTGAGCTTTTGAAATTCTTTTTCCATCTGGCAATTTCGGTTTTTTAAGGCATTCTTCTCAATGGCTTTTTGGGCCTCTTTTGCCTTTTGTGTTCATCTATTTTTTTAAGGTATTATTTTCTTCAGTCAGGTTGTTGACTCTCTTTTCATGATTTTCTTGCATCCTTCTCATTTCTCTTCCCAATTTTTCCTCCACTTCTCTTACTTGATTTTCAAAATCCTTCTTGAGCTCTTTCATGGCTTGTAACCAGTTCATATTTTTCTTGGAAGCTTTTGGTGCAGGAGTTCTGACTGTGTTGTCTTCCTCCCATTCCATGCTTTGATACTTTTTGTCCCCAAAAAGGAATCTAAAGTGGATTGCTGTGCTTGCTTTGCTTCCTTTGCTTGCTATGTTGCCAGTCAATTACTTGACTTTTGAGCTCTTTGCCACAGTAGAACTCTGCTTCTAGAGGGGAGAGTTTTGTCCCAAATCACTGGGGTTTTTGCAGCTGCCAGAGCTATTAGGAGGGTGCCATCTCTACAGCCCCCACAAACTCTAGCTTACTGGTCACACACCTCAGGACCTCCACCCAAGATCATGATCCAGATCCAGGCAGGTTAAGGCAAGAGTGATTACCCTCTTAATGGGTTGCTCAGCCCCCCTATGATCTGCAGGCCAGGAGCTCTGAAGCAGCCATGTGGAGGTGGCTGCAGGGCCACTGCACCACTGCCTCTTCTAGCTCTGGGAGCAGAGGCTGGACCATACCTCCATCCCCCACGCTCAGTTTCAACAAAGTTCTATACTGACCTCTCACTTTTTCTTTGGCATTTATAGGTTGATAATTCTAGAAACCGCCACTGCTGCTGGTGATCCACCTTCCCGAAGTCTGCTGCAGCCACTGGTCAGGACTGTTTTGGGGCTAAAATCACAGCTTCACTTGGAGCTGGGCTTGGTTCCCAGTGCACTTTGATGAACCCTTCTGTCTGCCTGCCGGGCTGCCTTCAGCAGGAGATTTGTTTCTCTCTGTTGCTTTGTGGGTTCTATAGCTCTAAAATTTGTTTAGAGTCATATTTTATAGGTGTTTGAGGTGGTTTTTGGGGGAGCCATGGAGTTTTCCTGCTTCTATGCTGCCATTTTGCCTCTGCCCCTGGGATTTTTCTATTTAATTTTTACTTTCTCATTCTAAAACATCAGGGCAATTTTCTTAATACGCTCTTCAAGTACAGTGTCTAAACTTTTTTTTAATCACAACTTTCACGTAGTCCAATAATTCTTATATTGTCTCTCCTTTATCTGTTCTCTAGGTCAGTTGTTTTTCTGAGCTGTTTCACATTATTTTCTTTTTTTTTGTTTTGTTCTTTTGATTTTGTTTTATTATTTCTTGGCGTCTTATGAAATCATTAATTTCCCCTCGTTCATTTCTAGTTTTTAAGGAGTTATTTTCTACTATAAGTTTTTGGATTTCTTTTTCTAATTGTTTGACTTTCTTTTCATGATTTTCTTGTGTTACTCTTATTTTTTCCCCGTAATTTCTCCTCCATCTCTCTTATTTGATTTTTAAAGTCTTTTTTAAACTCTTCCAAAAATTCTTTTTTGCTTATGACCATTTTGCTTTTATTTTCTTTGAGACAGAAGTAGCTGTTTTAACTTCACTATCTTCTTCTAAGTTTGAATGCAGACTTTCTCTATCAACATAGTAGTTATCTATGGTCGGCTTCTTTTTCTTTTGCTTACTGATTATTTCTATTTTATTTCATTTTTAACATCTTGTGCCTTTTCTGTTAATTTTGTGTTGAAGTTGTGTTCTAGTTCCAAGGTATGGGAGATAATATCTCTGGCTTCAGGTTTTCTGTGCTGTTGTTTTCTGAGATCTGCCAGGGCCTGACTTCAGGCATTCTTCTTCACCCCTAAGCCATGACCAGGGCCCCCAGCAAGGCTATCACCATAAATGCTCTTGCTTCCCACAGTCCATCTGGCAGCTGCAAGCTTCAGCTCACACCTCTGCCCTAAAACCAAAACCAGGGATTCCATTCTCTTGCACGTGCCCACGGCCAGCAGGGTCCCTGCCCTCTGCAACCACACTTACCCTGTGCGTGCTCATTCTTCCTTACCCACAGTCACAGCCTAGGACATGTCAGGCTGGTGATCCTGGACCTGGCATCCAGCACTGGAGAGCCCAGCAGTCTTCACCTGATCAGTTGTCTAACCCCTTCCCCTGCTATCTGGGATGTGAAAGTTTCTGAAGCTGAATCTCCCAACCCCATGGCTGTCCTCAGAGCTTGTTGGTTTAACAGTATCTGCCTGGCTGTATCTGTTCTTCAATCAGGTCAAACCACCACCCTGATATTCCCCCAATTTATCTTAAACAAACAACTACTTTACCCCACTTTTAATTATTTCTTGCCACTCAAAGTTCCTTTTGAGGAGTCATTTTATATTGTTTGTGGGTTAATTTCCTGCTTTATCCCACCTTCTTCCCCACCTTTAAAAAAAAATAACTTTTGAGTGCTTATATTTATTTATTTATTTATTTTTGCTTTTTGTAGGGGCAGTTGGGTTAAGTGACTTGCCCAAGGTCACATGGCTAATAAGTGTTAAGTGTCTGGGGCTGGATTTGAATTCAGGTCCTCCTGACTCCAGGGCCAGTGCTCTATTCACTGTGCCATGAGTGCTTATATTTAATAGAGGAAATTTTAAGAGGAAAAGAAGTTGGTTCAAATTTCTTAGGTAACCCTTTTTTTATTATTGCCTTTTGTTTTTTTTTCATATTTGTTTCATATTCATTTCCACATATGCTCCCAATCCCTGATCCAGTGAGCCTTCCTTTATAATTAAAAAAATTAAAACACCAAAAACAATTCAGCAAAATCACATTCCTTCCATACCTACAGGCTCTCATTCTTCCAAAAAGAAAAAGAAAAGAAGGAAAGTACCTCAAAAGCTAATTAGTTTAACACCCTTGTATTAGAGATAGGGAAAATGAGGTCCATCAATTTGCCCTAAATCACCCATTGAGATTTGAATCAAGGTCCTCTGATGCCACAGCACAGAGAGAGGAATGGAACCCTTCCTTCACCTTTGCTTCCAGAGACAGGAAGCTTTCCACTTCTTAGCGCTAAGCTTTGTTATTATAATTAAATACCATTCAATTTAATTATATTGTTCTTTCTAAGCTTTTTTTTAAGAGATACCAGTCATTTTCCTAAAAGCCCTTCATAATTCTAAGGAGTTAAGCGAAGCTGCTGTGAGTTAAGGGTTGAATTAATGCTCTGTAGCTTTATGTCAAATTTATAAAGCAAGATTTTTATTTTCTATGTGTTGGCTTCACCCTTTATACCTCAGAGTTCCTTGTATAATCAATGTGGGAAGTAAGCATAAGGATGATATCAACAACAACTAGCAGTTGTATAATGCTTTAAGGTTGAAATTTCTCATTTTTTGATCCTCACAATGACCCTGGAAGGTAGGTGCTATTATTAACCCCATTTTACAGATGAGGAAACTGAGATGGTCAGAATTAACTGACTTTCCCAGGCTAACAAAGCTATTAAACATCTGAGGCCAGGTTTGAACTTGGGTCTTTCTGACTTCAGGTCCAGTTTACTACTTAGCTGCCTAATTAAGGTCACTTTATAGGACTTAGAGATATTTTTACTGTTTTAAATGAGTATACTGATTTATGGCTGTATTCTTATTTTGAAGGATTTCTTGACTTACATGAATTATTCCTGATGTTTTATCTCCTAATTATAACTGACATTACTGTAATTGTTCCTATCAGAAAGTACAATCTGCTCTATGGTGAACAGTTTTATAACAATCTCCAGGAATGTATCGTAGCCTATCCTCTCTCTGCAAAGTAAGGTCTATCTACAGCATATTCTGTCTTTTTAATATGCTTAAATTAAAAACTAGCAGCATGGGAGGAAAAAAAACAGTACAAAGAAATTACACAATGAATCTGTGAATTGGTCGTTATGGGGAAACTCCTAGTATGAGGGCTTGTTTCATCTACACAGATCACAACTCTATATATAACCTAGAAAATGTCTTAGAGAGTTGTCAGAAGTTTATTGACATGAAATGACTGGGTTGCCCAGGGTCACAAACTAGGGTCAAAGGTGGGATTTAAGCCTCAGTTTTCCTAACTTCAAGGCTAGGTAGCCACCAACCACATCAAACCACTAAGTCATCCTGCTTCTTTAAAAAAAAAAAAAGCACTCTGGAAATGTGCTAATGTGCTAATGATATTATTCATCTCCTTATATAGCATGTAACAAAACAAAGATACATACTCCTCATTCCCAAAGTGAGTAACAACAAAATCCTCCAGTCCTTGGAAAGGTTAATAGACATTGTTATGGTGAGAGCAATCTCCCTCACTGGTGATGGAAGAAGATGGTAATCTAATTTCACAACTGGATACCTTGGCAAAGCCATAATCCTACATTGGGATCGGAAGAAATATTTGCATGTTGATCAGTGCCAATACGATACAATTAAGTAGATGCTTTTACAAGTGATAAACTGGAAATATTCCATTAGAGGGAATTAAGAACAATAAGGTGATAGAGGAGTTATTTAGCATGTAGATTAGCTTTTTGCTTGCCACTTTACAACATTAATACTGCTATTAAGTAGGTCCTTCTGTGTTCCTACTTATCATAAAGGCTATCAACCCTGTTTTTAATAAGGGCTACACAGTGTGTGAGGACTGATTTTGATAGACTTAGCCCTTCTCAGCAACGCAAGAACCTAAAACAATCCACAGGACCCATGATGGAAAATGCCAGCCACATCCAGAGAAAGAACTATGGAGTCGGAGCGCAAAACAAATCAGACTACTTTCTTTTTGGTTTTGTTTTATTTTGGGTTTTTTTTCTTTCTTATGATTTTTCTCATTCTTTATAATTCTTCTCTGCAACATGACTTATGTGAAAATGTGTTTAATAGGAATGTATGTGTAGAGCCCATATCAGATTGCAAGCTGTCTTGAGGAGGGAGAGGGAGAAAATTTAAAAATTATGGAAGTGAATGTTAAAAACTAAAAATAAATAATTTAATAAAAAAGACAAAAAATTTTTTAAAGGACTGGTCTTGGATATCTATCAGTAAACAAAACAAAAAAAAAAAAACAAGGGCTATAGAGACTGCCCAAAAGGCAACATTTTTAATACACAAAATCCACCTAGCTTGTATTACTGGTTTAGCAACAGATTTACATTAACAATTCTAATTTAAACCTGCAGACTTTGGGGGTGTTAAAAAAAATAAAAATAGCCTTTTCTTATCAAATGACAGAAAACATATACTGCAGGGATAAAATATAGTGTAGAACAATAACTGAGCTGATATAATTTCGGTTTTAAAAATTACATTGCCTTTCCCTGTGCAGAAGGCAATCACTAAAATGAAAATCAGGTTTCCCTTGTTTGCTTATACACATACATAAATACACAATAACACAAAATGCATTTTTTTAATACAATCTCCTCCTTGCTACCTAAAATAACCCACTTCCTTCTCACTCTCTGCACATGGGAACCAGACCCTCTCTCAGGAACAGATATGTACTTAAGCTACTTATTACTTCCATAATGCAAATGGATATTCATTTTGAGGGCCCTGTAATCTCCAGCTTCCTTCAAGACTCAGCTCAGGAGATACTTTCTACAGGAGGCTTTTGCCTCTAGCAGCCAGTGCCTACCTTGTGTCTATTTTATATGAATCTTGTACATACCCATATGTGCACATGTGATCTCTCCCAATTAGAAGGCACGTCTTTGAGGTCAAGGACTGTTTTTACTTTTTCTTTTAAAATAATAATAACAACTACAACAATAATATTTATACAGCACTTACTATATGAACCAGGGACTGTGCTAAGCCATCACAAATATTTATCTCCATTTACCCCTGCAACAGCCATGGAAGGTAAGTGTCATGATCCCTATTTCACAGTTGAGGAAACTGTCTCTAACACGTTGCATAGAGCCTGGCATCTAGTAAGCACTCAATAAAGGCTTGATGGTTGAAAAATAAGACAAATTGTCACTTGCACACCTGAGCCTGCACTCAAACGAATCTTTGAGAACTCTCAGTTAATCAATCAACAGGCGTTTTTAACTGCCTACTCTGTGCCAGGGATCCTTAAGTCACAGTCATTACTTTTCCCAATTCAGGTTAGATTTGCTCAATTTGAGTCAAGTCAATATTGATCTACTAAGTGCCTACTATGCTCAACGTACTGGACATATAATAATGGTAACAATAATAATAACAATAAGTAGTATGTACATAAGACTTTTAGGTTTGCAACGAGATATACAAATAGTATCTTTTTAAAAATCATCACAACAACCCTGAGAAGTGAAGAAGGGGAAGGTAATAGGCATTTAATATAGTACCTATAAGGTACCACTCCATGCTAAGTGATTTTTATAAATATTATCTCATTTGATCCTCACAACAATCCTGAGAGGTAGGTGATATTATCATCTCCATTTTGCAGCTGAGGAAACTGAGTGAGACAGACAAAGGTTAAGTGACTTGCCCCAGGTTACCCAGCTAATAAGTGTTTGAGGCTGGATTTGAATTCAGGTCTTCTTTCCCCTTCTACCCACCCCCCTCCTCAAGTAGAGGTTCTAGCAAGAAGTGAAATGGCCCCCAAAAATGTTATAAATTGAAGTGACCCGGATAATACACTAGTTGGAAAATCAGTCTCTCTGTCTGTCTGTCTCTCTCTCTCTGTCTCTCTCTCTCTCTCTCTGTCTCTCTGTCTCTCTGTCTCTCTCTCTCTCTCTCTGTCTCTCTCTCTCTCTGTTTACTCTAAAGTTGGTTATGACTCCATTCCTGTTAAATTTATTTTGTTCTAAAACTTAGTTTGCTAAAAATTTAACTTCTAATTTGACAAGGAGACTTTGTGGAGGATGGATGTTAGCAGAAACTTTGTAGGTCATTCTTTGGTTATTACATCTTCTAACTTTTCCAAGCAAAACCCAAACCAAATTCATATAGTCCGGTTCCCATAGGATTTGCTGAACATGCAGAAGTATAATTAAAAATGCCTCCAGTTTCATTAAAGGGAACCCCAGGATCCCACTTGAAATAACCATAGCCATAAAAAGCTTCTTCAGGGAAGCAGACAACAAACTCTTTCAATTATAGCTTGATTAGAAAGTTCTTTAAAAGCTAAAGTTAAGAACAGGATATGTGTGCAAACACATTTTTAAAAATTCCTCCATAGAATAATATTTTCATAATTAAGGTGTAATGCATTTCCATTCACATGAAAGTCTTTAATGATCAATAGCTAGAATCAAAGTCAAACTCTCTCTTTTTAGGATATTTTTTAATGAAGTAAAGAGAGACTAAGAGCTAAGTGGTCCAAATGAACTCTGGTCCAGACCAAATACTAGATCGAGCATGAGAAAGGATGCTCAAACATTCACCAAACTTCCAAAAATACATTTATTACATCAGTATGAGAGCTCTCATAGCAACATTATAATGTGTATATCATTCAACTTAACATCAATTCAAACATTAATTAAGTGACTGCTCTGTGCCAGGCACCATGCTAGGAACTAGGGATGCAAAGACAAAGATGAAAAATTCTATCACTTAAGGAACTTCTACTTGAGGTGACAAAATGTGTACATAGCAACAAGGTAATTTGGAAGGAAAGAACACTAATGACCTTGGAGAACAAGAAAGGCTTCCCATAAGCAGGAGGTGGCAATTGAGTTGAGTCTTGAAAGAAGCCAAAGATTTTGAGAATTGGCAATAAGAATAATGTGCACTCCAGACAGGAAGTGAGAGGGGGATGGGAGAGGAGGGGGGAGCTGGGAAACAACCTGGGCAAAGTCAAGGGGGCAGAAGGTGGAATGTTGAGTTTGGAGAACAGTCAACAGTCTAGTTTGGCTGGACTGGAAAGTGCATAGCTGTTATTCTATGAAATGTCTGAAAAGGTAAGTGGGTCTCAGATTATTGAGATCTTTAAATACTAGACTTTTCCCTAGAACTAATTGGGAGTCACTGAAAATTCTTGAACAGGGGAATAATAATTGCTAGCATTTATATAGCACTTCAAAGCTTTGCCGTGTGCTTTACACATGTTATTATCTTGCTTCATCCTCACAACAGCCCAGAGAGGGAGGTATTATTATTATTATCCCCATTTTAGAGATAGGAAATCTGAAGCTGAGAAAAATGTTAAGTGACTTGCTCAGGGTCACATAGCTATTTAATGTCTGAAGTAAGATTTAAACTCGTCTTCCTAACTTGGAGCCCAACACTGTACTACCTAGTTACTTATGACATGGCAAGACCTGAGCTACCATAAGATTATTTGGGCAGTTGTACAGAGTATGGTTTAGAGAAAAGAGACTAGAAGCAGGGAGACACATCAGTAAACTTTTAAAATAGTATAGACAAGAAGGGATAAGAGACTTAACCAAGGTTAGTGCTAGATGAGTGAAGAGAAGGGAAGGATGTTGTGGAGGAAGAGTCATGATGTTATCTAGCTGGTAACAATTCCTGGTTCCCCAAGAAGTATGACTGAGCCGAGCTCACAGTAGGAAAGGGGAATGAAGGAATTTAGACTTTCTATCCCACTTTCATGCCTTCCATTTTTCTATTGCTAAAGGAAATATCTCCACCATTCCCCTTAATCATTCCCTTTCCTAGGGAACCCTCCAAGTGTGATCTTCTGTGCTTAGACCAAAATCTGTATAAAAGTCCAGCTTCACTCCAGCTAAGTAATTGTTCCCTATGAAGGATTTAGAGCCATCACTCTCTAAAATTGTTAGGAAATCTGCACCTGATGGAGAAGAAAATGAGGATGATTAACTATATTAATATGAATTATTAACAAATTAACACAATAATTTCTAACTTTTAAAACCTTACTTTAAAATCAAGGAACAAAATAGTTTCCTGATGAGTTAATAAAATGGAGCTACATAAACCTAAGCTTTGAATGAGACTTTCTTGTTTAGAGATCATAGTCAAACTATAGACACATCTTAAGTTTCAAAATAAAAAGATCAAAATTCTCTTTACCCAAAATTCAAAGGACATACCTTTCCTGAACACCATGGGAATCCACTAGGCCACAGGTGAAAGAGACAAAAGGATGAGAAAGGCTATGTCTAGACAGCTGAGAAGTGGACAATAGCAGAGGTGGGCCAGGCTATAGCCCAGTCACAGCAGGAGTCCTGATGCTGGCATGATAGGATCCTAAATGGTTGCTTCAGGCAAGATAAGGACAGGAGGTTAAAATTTTTTTAAAAAATAAAGAATCTATTGTGGTTGATGGGAAGGATCAAAGCCATGAGGAAATTAGGTATGCTCCCACCACAATCTAAAAGCCACAAATTTGTCCAGTATTCAGGTCTAACTAGTGGCGAGGTTTTCCTTAATTAGTTTTATCATGACACTAAAACTTTGAAAATAGATTTGTCTAAAAGCACTTGAAATTAACTAGTAAAATAATCTTAAATTTAAACAAACTCCATATAAAAGGATTTTTGCTTAGGCAGAAACTCTAAGATGTATAAGATTTAAATATAATGCCACTTTTATCTATTGCTACAAAAAGTAATTTATAATGCAAATTAATGGTGAATTTCCTATCAAGCCAAATACTGTTTTTTGATTGGAAAAAGGATAAAGCAGGAAATAATAATACTTTGAATTTATATACAGAAGCACACTTCTTCTAAAAGTACTTTCACTTGTATTACCTGTATAAAAACAAACACTGTTATGCACCACTTGAGAATTGACAGAGTTAGGTACCAATGGAGTGAGTGGCAATACCACAGCTTCCTAACTCCCAAGTGCTCTTTCAATCGAGCCACACAAACTCCTGAATTTCCACATGTTCTTTACATTGAGCTAGATGATCTGAATTTGATTGCAAAGTACTTTGAAGGGAAGGTAAAGATGTTCTTGATTCCAGTGAGATCAAAGTAATATTGTAAGTTTAAGTTCTGTTTTTCAGACAGCAAGAATGCTATCAAAGTTATGGGACCTGATCTGATTCCATAGTGAGTAAGGAATCATTAAGAAATTCTAGCTATGTAACAATATGCTTTCAGAAATATGCATGGAGATTGCTTCTGTTTCTAAAGAATGCTCCATAGTTGGTCCACATTGCAACAGAATCAGGAAGTCAGAAAGTTCTCGGAATCTGAGACTCCCATGTTGCCTTTTTCCTGACTACACAGGATTATATTAGAAAGCCACAGAAGATGAAGAAGGTGACAGATGTGTGGGACAAAGGAAAGCATCGGAAGCACAGGGGGCACAGACCTGAGAGAATGGCAGAGAAGACTCATGAGACAGTAATTAGAGAGAAGGCAACATGACCTTGGAGAAGAGTAGCTCCATGGAGAGAGAACCAACCTCAACTGTATGAGTGCCATGTCCTACTGAGGGACTGGAAAGCTATAAGAATATAAGAAGATATCAGAGAACACAGCTTAGCCATAGTGTGATGATTACATAGTCAAATGGAGAAGAAAATGACCTTAGGGCAGCAGCATTGCTCCAACATGTCTCCTTATGAATGGAGGAAAAGAAAGTCAGGAGTTACATAGCAACACACCCTAAGCTTCTTTACCAATGCTGTGAATTGAACTAACTGTGCCTTTCTCCAAGGGCACAATCTGAAAAAGAATTTGAATAGCACTCTACTTAAGGTACAGGAGATGTGTGCATGGACGCAGAGAATGTTTACTACCTGGTTTAATTTCTTATTATTTACCTTCCTATTCTGTCAGTTAAATTCCTTTCACTTCTTGCATTCATATTCCTTTTGCATATTGGACACAGAGATGATATTGGTGGGGGCTCAGACTGAGCTTCGGATAGTTTATAACCCAAACAATACTCCACACTTGAGAATTACAGAATGATCCCAGAATCCTGTGAGTATCCATGGGGTCCAGTGCCACATTTATTATGTGAATAGAAATTGTCCTAAGGAAGACCCTTCTTGAAATGCCTGCTTGCTCATAAACAACACTACTTAGCAGGACAAATATTTCCAAGGCAGTAGGATGAATGCTGGGCTCCAGTCCTTCCCAGAGAAAAGCAGATGACCTGTGATGGACATTACACAGGTATAATGATCAGAAACCGTTGTGCAATGAGCCCCTAAAAATAAAAGTAAACAGAGATGCCTCAGGATATGCAACTGTCACTAGGAATAACAAGTTTATCCATCATTTTTCTTGCTCTATCTCCCTTGAAGCTGACCTGAGAGTTAACCTCCCACAGATTTTAAAAGAGCCACATGGTAGAAAAGAACACCATGGGACACTGAGTCATATGGGCAATGAGCCCTTTGAACTCTGAATAGCATTATGCTTTACTAAATGAACATTGCTGTCAGGCTCCCTATGGCTTTTGAGTCCAGCAGAAAATATTCAGAAAGCCTAGAAACAGAAAGGTCGTGCCTCTGATCCTGTTTGTACATGTATCTCTATTTAAATATTTAAAATGCCATGACTAGGAATCTTTTCCAATGGCCCAATGTGAAGAAGCTTTGTTCTCTGTTCTCACCCGAATCCCTATCAAAGACAAAGTGAGCTGACTCTTCCTTCAGCTACTAGCAACAGTCTTACTGTTAAGACAACAGAGTAGATCATGGCTTGGCAAATCTTTTCCTTCTGCGAACTGATGCTAGCCAGAACAGAAGAACTGTGGTTACTCCTTAAAAGACATCAATTCTAATAAAAACATACCTGTTTGATTGAGTCAATGAGTCAATTGTTCTAGATAAGGCCAACCTTCATTGTCATATCCAAACCAGAAAGTCCAGATCAGGGCTGAGAATTCTTTGGTTGGTGCCTGAGGAACATTTTTAATGGTAACTTATGATTAATATAAATGGACAATTTCAGTGTAACATTTTTGTCTGTTTTCTCCACATTTTCCCATGTATTAAGGTTACAGGAAAAGGCCTACAATGCCAAGCACTATTAATCCCCTATGACATGTGCCCATGTTTAATAATAATAAAAAAAACCCAGACATTCACTACATAGTCTATTCATGAGGGAAGAAGGAATATTTAAATTCATTTGTCTCTTCTGAAATTCATCTGAGAGGTGGGACAGTCAGTCTACAAGAATAAAATTTGTTCATTGGTGGGTAAGACAAGACTCAGTTTATTGATGAAAGGATGAAGATTCTAGCCTGGCCAAATACAAATATGACCATGACACCATGACATCATAATATTGTCGTGCTAATGGGGCCAAGATTATATCTTCTGATGGATCAGGACTATAGTCAAAGGCTATTTTTACCTTAGTCTGCCATTTCATAAATATATACTCACCAGTCAACTGGGCAGGAGAACAAGACAGTGTGAGGTTTAGTATAATTTCATCACCATTTCTAGAAAAGTAACTCAAAACTCAAGAGGAAATAGGGAGAAGGAAGGGAAGATAGCATCATTTTTGCAAATGAAGTTAAACTATAATCATTCCTACTGCTGGAAAAATAACTCAAATTATATGTCCTAGAAACAGTGAACCAGTCCCTTTTTTAAACTTTCACATATGAAGAAGTTGTTTGTTCTTTATTCCCAACAATTACTTTTCATTAGAAAGAGGATTATGGTGATAAATTATTTATATGGTACTTAATACTTACCACAGTGATATAAGAGAGGCATAACTAAGCTCTATTGTGCCCATTTTAGAGATGAGGATACTGAGGAGCTCAGAGAAGTTACAGTGACTTGCCCACGGTCTTGCCTCTAATGGGTGATAGAACCAGGCTTCAAACTCAGGTCTCCTACCCTTGTACCAGCATGATGTCTCTCTAACACAGTAAGAAATAGTTTGTTTTTTTTAAAGAAAGAGTTCAAGTAACTGCTCCAGTTTTTCAGGGTACTTCCCTTGCTTCATGAAGAAGAAAGGGAGTAAGATGTACACAAACACACAGACACATATAACTCCCCCCAAAATCCTTTCTTCCTAATTGAAAATTAGAGCACCACAATGAGAGTTACTAATGGGCAAAAGAGAGAAAAATAACTACTTGAATAATAACACACAACTCTCTTGCTACAGAATATGATACAAGGAATATGAGGTTGCTGACATTTGTGGATGTTGTCTTCATTCATTTTATAGCAATTACTGACATATCAATTCCATGCTTCTACTAAAGCTTTAAGAAATAATATAATATTTACTAGAGTTTCCCTTTCTCCCCTCCTTCCTTGAGGAGCTATTGACAAAATGATGAAATAGTCTAATTTCAGACAGCAAGATGGAGAAGACTAGAAAAACCTCCAAAATTCATCATCTCTTAAGATATTTGGTTTTCTTCTTTCTTTTTTTTTTATCATATTGACTAAGGGTCTATCAATTTTATTGGTTTTTTCATAAAACCAACTCTTAGTTTTGTTTATAAGTTCAATAGTTTTCTTGCTTTCAATTTTATTAATCTCTCCTTTGGTTCTCATTATTTCTAACTTAGTATTTATTTGGGGATTTTCAATTTGTTCTTTTTCTAGCTTTTTCAATTGCAT
>JAQQSU010002744.1:0-14582 GCA_028627135.1 Pseudochirops cupreus
ACGGGGGATGATAGAGGGTAGGGCAGGGGAGGGGGGAGGGTTGCTGGAAGTACACACTTCTGTTAAGGGACAAGGACAGGGTAGAGAACTTAACAAGGGGAGAGTGGATAGGAAGGAGGGACATATAATCAGTCTCTCACAATACGTCCATTGTAGAGCTGTTCTGTGTAACTGCACGTGTATAGACTGTATTGAATTGCTTGTCTTTCCAGTGGGGGTGGGTGATGAGGGAGGAAGGGAAAGAATCTAGAATTTAATTTCTATAATCAAATGTTAAATACATATATATATGTATATATATATATATGTTTTTATTATTATTATTATTATTATTATTATTAACTACATGCAACTGGGAATTAAGATATATTGGCACTGGGGTAGGGAGATCCATCTTGCCCTACTGGAAAGTCAGAGGGGCGATGGGGGTGGCCATAGGAGAGAGCAGTTTGGGCAAGAGGTTATACAGTGGGATGGCTGTTTTGGGGTGGTCGGTGGGGGAAAGATGGGGAGAAAATTTGTAACTCAAAATCTTGTGGAAATGAATGATGTAAACAAGAAAACAAACAAATTTTAAAAAAAGAAAAAAATAAGGAATGGGACTGTGACTTCAATGGTTAATGAATTTTTATATGAGGAACCTGCTACCACTAACGTAAGTTGCTACCTTCTCTGCAACTGAGAAATTAGTCTAAAGTGCTTGAAGTTTAAATGATTTGTCTGAAGTCACAGAGCTAGCCTGTGTCATGGGCAGGGCATGAACCCATGTCTTCTTGACTCTGAAATCAGCTGTCTCTCCACTGTGCCACATTGCTATCCAAACAAAAAAGTTCACGAGTAAAAATAAAAGAGTAGGATGGCATGGAGAAAAAGGCGCAATGTTTGAAACATATTTTGAAAGGAGGAGTATTTTGTCACTATGGCAGCCCACAACATAGTGCCATACATCGGGCATCAAAGAACTGTATGGCTGACTGAAACTAAGTCATACATCTAAACAACAGATGCTATGACTCTTACAAATGCATAATGACATACCTTTTTTAAATTTTCCATATTGTAATTAAGTCCCTAGAGATTAAAATTGATCACTTTGCTTAAAGGAGTCTAGAATTGGAACATAAGGCAAGATTTAATGGAAGAGAAAAATTACTCAGTGGAATAAATTGAAAGCATTCCATTGATTTAAAATGGAACAGCATTGATAGAAGTCACAAAAGGAAAGCTTGATATCCATGACTTTCAAAACAATTACAAGTTGAGGAGAGTAACAAACTATGAAAAAAATGGGGTCCCAATAAAGAAATAGTAGCGCAATTATCATGGGAAAGTCATTAAAGAATAAAGACAACTGGGTGAAAAACTTTTATTTATGAGTTCAATGCAAATTGTTTCCAAACTTCCCTAGAGAGCAATTTCAGAGTCAGTAACTGAATACTTTAGTTGGGTAGAATACACAGCTGAAGAAGGAATAGGTTTAGTCTTTAAGTAGGCTAGCTATTTTTCTTCTGTCTTATAATTTCAGACTACATTTCTATTCCCAAATACTTATAAGACAACAACAACAAGAAGCAAACAAAACAGAACAAAGAAATTAAAAAAAAAAACTGGAGTAAGTGTCAGGAAAATCTGAGTTCAAGTCCAGTTTCATACCAATGGGGCATGGGCTCTGGACCCATCCCTTTGAACTTCCCCTGAACTTTCCCACTTGGCCCAGTCCCTGGCCCTTGTCTCAGGCATCTCCCATCCCAATAATCCTTTCAATTGTCCTTTCATTGTAGCTCCATGCTCAAACCTTAAATTCTCTGTCACCTCACTTACCTCTGGATTCACCCCAGGCTATTTCCTACCCTTAATCCCATCCACCATAGTCTATTGTCCTCTCCTAGACCTTATCCAAATTTTCCTTCAGATCTTTTTTTTTTCCCAGTAAAAAAAGTTAGTCTCATCTACCAAAGGGCAGATTTTTCAAATCTTACCCACCTCAAAAGGTGTTTTAATAAACCTTGTCTCTTACTGAAAGAAGGCTTGAGTCAAATTCTTTAGAGGCAGAACCCATACCTTTTGTCCTTGAATTACAGAGTTTCCAGCACCCCTAGATTTCAACAACACTAGCATTGTGACCTTGGAATAGTCACTTACACTTAATCTCTGCTTACCTCAGTTTTCTCATCTGTAAAACAGGAATAATAATAGTAGCACCTGCCTCTGAAGGTTGTTGTGAGGATCAAATATGAGATTATAGTAACAAAGCACTTAGCACAGTGACTGGTTCATAGTAAACACTTTATAAATGATAGTTATTATTAGACAGGGTCTTATGGTTCAGTTCCACTCTGATAACTGGGAGTGGGAATATAAAAACATACAGATAACAAAGTATTGACAATGACTAATTTTCAAGTACAGAATTAATTCTTAGCCAGATTTCTCTTATCTATGATTTTCAACTAGGAACACAAAACTCTCTAAAATGAGAGCCTGAAGGACGATCCTCAAAAGTGTGACAGTTGTTGGCTGTCATTTGAAATTCCCATGTAGATTCTGTTGTTTAACATCAGTGGGACCATGCCCATTAATCAAACAGTGTTTTCCCTAGAGACAAATGATTAAGGCCAAAATCTCATGCCATTTGCTACCCACTGGGAAAGCTTGCCAGGTGGCAGATGTATGTTTGCCAAGCTGTGTCACCATATTTCATCTATGGAAACAGAATACTTGCTGGAGATAGTCCTGCTGACTTCAGTCAAGTCAATCAGGAATTTCTGAAGATTTGGTACCACTTGAAGATTTTTTCATTCTTGACCATTAGTCAAGAAGACAGCAGATCAGTCAAAAAGTATCCATGTCCTAGAACAGTGGTTCTCAACCTTCTTAATTATGAGACCCTTTAAGACTCATATGTTGGTGTGTCTGCATGTGGGCAGATCCACCTGGAGATGGATAGAGGAGGTTCCTAAGATCATCGGAAATACGAGTTTTCTGATGGTGTTAGGTAACCCCTGTAGCCCCTGTGAAAGGGTCCTTCGACCCCATAGGGGTCGTGACCCACAGATTGAGAACCACTGTCCTAGAGCAATCTGTCTCCCAGACCACTGAGTTCTGATAGAACAAAGGCTAAAGGTATAAAGTGAGCTAAATCACTTAGTATTCAAAAACTATGGTGTTTAAAATGTTATCTGTCAAAAATGCTATTCATCCTTACTTGCTATCTAAAATCCTACAATGTAGCATGGCCCAGATCAAAACCTACTTTGTCCACAAATTTCTTCCCAAGAAAACTAACAATGATTCTTTTTTTTTTTCTTCCTAGCTCTTATCATGCTTTCTGTCAGTGTCAGTTACTTTGACATTCATTGGTATGTCTTCTTCCTTATTCTTAGCTATTTCCTATTGGAAATGTATTTGTAGACCATATTCCCTATAAAATTGTCTTTTAGATAATGGACTGCATGGTATACAATAACTTTCTCATGTGTGAATCATGATATATTAAGAGCCAGGGAGATAAGAAACTTAGATATAAGAAATTTCCTACCCTCTTAAAGGTTATAATCTGGTGAAAGAAGTTACTAACACAGAGAGCAGAGTTTACGTTATGACATTCTTAAGCACTTCAAAGAAATTCAGATTAAAGCATCACATGTAGCTTTGCAAGGGAATGTTTTAATACCAGTAGGATAAAGCTTTCATGGAGAAGCTGATATTTTTTTTGGGGGGGGTGCATTGAAAGAGGAGTGAAAATTCAATAAATAAAGGTACTACACAGATAGCATTCTCCACCTTTCCCCACAAGACCCACTCCAATTTGGTAATCAATTCAATTACAGTTTTACCTGGATTTGGTATGACAATTTACTTCCCTACTTCCCCACTCATCCTCTCAGAAACATTCCTTCACTAAACCTCTCCATCCTGATAACTACTTTCCTTTGTGTACTATCTAATCCCATTAATATGTAAATTTTTGAGTATAGCAGTCTTTGTATTGGATCTATAAAGTTTAGTCTACTGTTTGGTACATAATAAATACCTTTTTGTTCATTCATTAATTAACCCATAGAGGTCAGTTATCATGCAACAACAAAAAATGTCTCTACCCTTAAGTTTCTTATATTCCATGAATGGTATGGGGGAGGGGAAGAACAACATGCAAAAGTGTGTATATGTATGTATATACACAAGTATATATGTATTCATGAACATAAGCTTACATATGTATCCATATGTATAGATATGCATAAATATATAACACATACTCACACATATAGTACAAAGTAATATGGAAGGTATTAGTTCCTGGAGTGAGTGGAGGGATCTGAAAAGTCCTTTCTAAGTAAGTTTATGCCAAACTGTCATAGATGCTGGAGAAATTCTAATAAGTACAGGTATGGGTGGTAGAAATTCCATACATCAGGAATAATCTATTCAAATGCACAGAAATAAGAGATGGATTATTATATATGGGAACCAACAAGTAGACTAATTCAGTTGGAATGTAAAGCATAATATTAAATCAACCTGGAAAGAGTACTTAAAGTTATATTTGGAATGTTTAAAATGCCAACCAAAACAATCAGTATTTTATTCTAGATATAATATTGAATCTGACATTTCTGAGTAAAGGAATGGCATGGTTAGACACATTTGTTATTGATATGAATTTGTCAGCTATCTTTATAATGAATTTGAGAAGGGAGAGAAGGCAGAAAAAGAAAAAGAAAAACTTTTGCAAACATGCCAGGACAGGGAGGATGAGCACCTAAACCAGTTTGGAAATTGTGTCAAGTAGAGAAGAGAGAGAGATGTTGTTATGAAAGTAGAATCAATAATACTAACCAATGGATTGGATATGGGGGAGGCAATCAGAGTGAAGAATATCATATAAATTCAAGGATTTTTTGTCCGTTTTTCTCAACCTCTATTTCTTTGTAAGTGTGTAAATTTGACATGATAAATTTTAAACCAATAGGCATTTATTAAGCTTATAATCTGAGCCAAGCATTGATCTAATATGTCACTAGGGAATCTAGATTGAAACATCCAACTTGTAGTGTATGATTCATTACTGTTACTCTCAAAAATCAGAATAGGCAAGTTTATAGGGAGTGAATTTTCCCTTACTGGCAGTCTTCATGCAATTGTTGGATAACTGCTTGTTACGTCCCTTTGTACTGTAAAATAAATGGTTTGCCAAGTATAATTTGGACTGGAAGGCCACTGGGGTCCTTTTTATCCATGGCATTTAGCAAATATAGTAAGCTTTCAACCATTTCACTGCTTGAAGAATCACATACTGAGCAAAAATGAAACAATTATATCCTGTAATTTAGTGTTTGATTTTCCTATTAAATTAGGTTTTAAGTACTTTAAAGGTATAGATTGGAGGGGGCAGAGTCAAGATGGCAGCATAGAAGGAGGAGAACTCTGCAGCTGCCCCAATATCCACCTCAAATACCTATAAAATATGACTCTAAACAAATTTTAGAGCTCTAGAACCCACAAAACTACAGAAAAAGACATCTCCCATTGAAGGCAGCCTGGAGGCAGATCAGAAGGGCTCATCACAGAACACTGGGAGCTGAAATCAGGCGGGCCTGAAACTACAGCATAGCCCCAGGGTGGTCAGGACAAGCCATGGCTGGAGCACTTGGGAGAGTGGATCACTGGCAGCTGTGGAAGTTTCCAGAATTATCAACCCATAAGAACAAAGGACAAAGTGAAAGGTCAGTGGAACTTGGCGAAATTTGGGGGAGAGAAGTGGGTCCAACCACCAGCCCCCAGGGCAAGAAAGCAGTGGAAGGGGTGGCCCTGCAGCCACCTCCACATGGCTGCTTCAGAGCTTGTGGCCTGCAGATCCCTGCAGAGCCAAGCAATCATTCAGAGGCTAAGTGCTCTTGCCTTAAGCTGACTGGATTGGGATTGTGGTCTCGGGTGGTGGTCCTCAGGTGTGTGACCAGTGAGCCAAAGCTGGTGAGGGCTACAGAGATAGCAGCCTCCTAATAGCTCTGGCAGCTGCAAAAACCCCAGTGATTTGGGATAAAGCTCCCCCCCGGGAAGCAGAGATTTACAGTGACTCAAGAATCAAGTTGATTGACTGGCAACATGAGCAGGCAAAGTAAGCAAACCAAGCTCAGCAGTCCAACTCTAGATTCCTTTTAGGGGACAAAAGGATCAAAGCATGGAACAGGAGGAAGAAACACAGTCAGAACTCTTGCACCAAAAACTTCCAAGAAAATTGTAAATTTGTTACAGGCCATAGAGGAGCTTAAGAAGGATTTTGAAAACCAAATAAGAGAAGTGGAGGAAAAATTTGGAAGATAAATGAGAACAATGCAAGAAAATCATGAAAAGAGAGTCAATGACCTGATTGAAGAAAATAACAACTTAAAAAATAGATAAACTCAAATGGCAAAAGAGGTACCAAAAGCCAATGCCCTAAGTCAAATTTGCCAGATGGAAAAAGAATCTCAAAAGCTCATTGAGAAGAATAATTCCTATTGAATTAGAGTAGAGCAAATGGAAGCAAATGACTTTATGAGAAATTCAGATACTACTAAACAAATCCAAACAAATGGAAAAAAAAAAGAAGGCGATGTGAAATATCTCATTGAAACAACCACTGACCTGGAAAACAGATCCAGGAGAGACAATTTAAACATTATTGGACTACCTGAAAGCCATGATCAAAAAAAGAACCTAGAAATTATCCTTCAAGAAATTCTCAAGGAAAATTGCCCAGATATTCTAGAACCAGAGGGCAAAATAGAACTTGAAAGAATTCACTGATAACTTCTTGAAAACGATCCCCAAATGAAAACTCCTAGGAGTATTATAGCCAGGTTCTGGATCTCCAGATCAAGGAGAAAATATTACAAGCTAACAAGAAGAAACAATTTGAATACTGTGGAAACATAATCAGGATAACTGAGAATCTGGCAGCTTCTACATGAAGGGGTTAAAGAGCCTAGAATATGATATTCCAGAGATGAAGGGAGCTAGGATTAAAATCAAGAATCACCTACCCAGCAAAATTGAGTATAATGTTTCAGGGGAAAATATGGTCATTGAATGAGGTGGAAGACTTTCAAGCATTCTTGCTGAAAAAACCAGAACTGAATAGAAAATTTGACATTAAAATACAAGAAGCATAAGAAGGTAAACATGGAAAAGAAGTCATAAGGAACTTATCAAAGTTGAACTATTTACATGCCAACATGGAAAAATGATAACTGTAAATTATGAAACTTTTCTCAGTATGAGGATAGGTGAAGGGAATATAAATGTTTGTGTGTATACATTTATGTATGTATGCATACATATATGTCTATATAGGAAGATATATATGCATATGAATACATATCTGTGTGTGTATATATGTGCACATAGACAGAGGGCACAGGATCAATTTAATAGGAAGGGATGATAATTTAAAAAGTGAAATTGAGAGGTGGGAGAGGAACAGTATGAGAGGAGACAGGGAGAGACAGAATGGGGTTAAATACCTCATATAGAAGAGACAAGGGATAACTATTACAATGGAGATAGGAGAACAGGAAGGCAAAAGGGAATGGGTCAACCTTACTCTGAATTTGGCTTAGGGAAGGAATGACATACACTCTAAATTGGGTATCTTGCCCTACAGGACAGTAGTGGGAATGGGGATGAGAGGGGGGATGATGGAGGGGAATGCAAGGTGGGGGGCAAGGGTTGTTCAAAGCACACACTTCTGTAAAGGGACAGGGACAAAGCAGAGAATAGAACAAGGGGGGGGGGTCAGTGTAGGAAGGTTTTTCACAATATGTCCATTGTGGAGATATTCTGTGTAACAACACATGTATAGCCTGTATTGAATTGCTTGTCTTTCCAGTGGGGGTAGGTAATGAGGAAGGAAGGGAAAGAATCTAGAATTTAAAGTTCTATAATCAAATATATATATAATTATTCTTTATTACATGCACCTGGGAATTAAGATACACAGGCACTGGGGTAGGGAGATCCATCTTGCCCTATGGCAAAGTCAGAAGGGTGAAGGGGGAGGAAATAGGAGAGAACAGATTGGGGGAGGGAATATACAATGGCAGTGCTGTTTGGGTGTGGTGGGTAGGCGAAAGATGGGGAGAGAATTTGTAACTCAAAATCTCATGGAAATGAATGATGTAAACTAATAAAATAAACTTTAAAAAAGTATAGATTATATTTTATGCTTTTTTCCTCTAAAATATCATCACCTCATATAAACAACCCATGGGCCAATTGGTAATCTACACCCATTTCCTAATTTCTACCAAAAATTAAGGTTCAGGATTCTAAAGCACACTAGACCAACAGCTCTTCCTCACTAAATTTAGTATACCATTCAATCACATGCTATCATTTCACTTCTGATTTTTCTCTAAGTTCAAGTCATCAGTCACCAACATAATAAAAGAAGCAATATTGACTCCCATTCATATCACACTTTATTATTATAAAATGCTTTACATATGTTATCTTAGTTGACATCATTCACAGCAGCAGTTTGAGGATAGTATTGAAACAGACACAAAAAAGTTCAATGGTTACTCTAAGTCCAATAGTTTCTAAGACCCAGAGACAGGACTCCAACTCAGGGCCTATTCTCGCTCAGATATAATTTTGTTTTTACTATACTGAATCATCTTTTCCACTGTTTTTGTCAGAAATTCGGGTGGTTTGATTATAAGGTATGTGTCAAAGTAAAATTGTGGAAACCATTAGCTGGGAGGGGGGGAAGAGGGGATGGAAAGGAGGGGAAAGGAAGAGTCAAAAGTGACTCTGATCATTTCACTGTTTATTATTTTATGCAAATCTTTCCATTTTTTTCTAAAACCAACCAGTTCATCACTTCTTTCATTTTTTCTTCTCTTTTCCTTTATTCTTGCTTTTTTCTTTCTTTTCTTTGACTCAAAAAACAAAATACAAATACAGAATAGACAAAAGAAAAATATATAAATTTTAATATTGGAACTTAAATACAGAGTAAGAATAGAAAAAAAAACATGTGCATAGCAAAACATAAAAGAAGATTCAGTTTATGTAACAACAAATTTTCATTTCAAGAAAACCTGCATGATAAATACAAGTTGTGTTGCTGTTCATGTTTAGGGGTACTCAAGACATCAAAATAGCAACATTCCAGGTCCTGCCCAAAGAATTCAACTCAAGTCTTCTTTCAGCCAATGTAAAACAAAGTTGATTAAAGATTCAACATAATGAGTAGACTTTTAAGTTGCCTAAGTATTTGTGATCCTGATATTGACAAGCAGGCCAGACACAGATTGAGTCTGAGCTAGACTGAATCTGAGCATCTTCATGGAGGCACAATGGATCTTATATACAGAAAGACTGTGGGAGGGATCTAGGGGGCGGTCTAGTAGTCTGGGAGAACTTGAAGGAGGGTCTTGAGGAGGAGTCTAAGGAGGACCTTGATGGGACTGGGGATCAGACTCTAAGAACCAAGAATATGGAATTTTGATGACATCAAGGGTGGGAAATAGTCTGAGGTAACATACAATAGAGGGCTAGGCTAGGTTAAGTGTAACAGAAATTCACTCAAATTGATAATGGAAGGCTTTTGGTCTCTGAAGAATGCCAGATAAAGATCAAATGGGAAGATTCAAGAGGGTTCCCAGAGCCTATATCCCATCACTGAGAGCTATTCTTCTTTTCTGTGGTTCCCTATAAGTGTTCTTTAGTTCTCTACTGCGCAATTTTTTACTTTCATTTCTTATAGCACAGCAGTATTCCATAACAATCATGTACCACAACTTGTTTAGCCATTCCCCAATTGACAGGCATCCCCTCAATTTCTAGCTCTTGGCATAAAGTTTTATTTTTTTTTTTTAACAAAGAGAGCTGCTACAAATATTTTAGAATTGTATTTTTTAAAGCTGGAAAGATTTGCATGAACTGATGCTGAGTGAAGTAAGCAGAACCAGGGAAACATTATATACAGCAACAGCAACATTGTGCAATGATCAACTATGATAGACTAACTCTTCTCAGAAATACAGTGATCTAAGAAAATTTCAAAAGACTTACTATAGAAAATGCTCTCCACATCCAGAGAAAAAACTGTGGATTCTGAATGTAGATCAAAGCATACTATTTTCACTTTTATTGTTTTATTTGCTTTTGTTCTGTTTCTTCTTTTATAACATAACTAATATGGAAATTTGTTTAACATGATTGCACATGTATAACCTCTCTCAGATTGCTTACCATCTTGAGGCCATGGGAGGGAGGAAATGAAAATGAAATGAATGTTGAAAATGATCTTTACATGTAATTGAAAAAAATATTATTTAAAAATTTTTAAATTGCCTTTCTTTCTTATCCCCAGGACTTAGGGCGGTGATTGGTACATAGGAGGTATTTAGTATTTAATAAATGCTTCTTGTCTTGACCTTTAGAAGCTGATGAGATCTTTGAGAGAGAATGTAGTGAAAGAGGAGGAGAGTCCCCAGGTAGGCTCTATGGTACACCCACATAAAAAGGCAGGGCACAGATAAATACTCTGCAACAGATTCTATCTGGACAGAACTTAAGAGGACAACTAGTACAACTTCTTACTTTTACTGATACAGGAAAATGAGGTTCCAGAGATGTGAGGATACTTGCCTAAAGTCAGTTGGTCAATGAGGGGGCAGAGAATGAGAAGAAACACTCAATTACATAGGCAGGAGACTCAAGGGAAAGTGGGCTCACAAAAATTCAGGGAGGAGAGTATCCAGAAAAAGGGGATAGTTAATAGTGTTAAACACTCCAGGGAGGTTAAGACGATGAGGCATGACAGAAGGCCATTGGATTTAGCAATAAGAATGAAAACAGATTTTTCTAGGAGTGAGGCTGTGAAAAGGCAGGGAAATTATAAGATAATAGTTTGAGGGGATGATACACCTTTTCCTTCTGCTTTTCATCCAACAGGAATCTGTAGAGTTCAATAGGGAGTTTTCCTCTCCCCCATAAGGAAATCAAAATGACTCTTCTTAGGGATCCAGATCCATCTTTCTTTCTCAGTTCCTTTAATTACATAAAACAGGAAATGGAGAATTGACCAAAATGTCTAGAGAACAACATAAAAAAAGATCTCAAAATGCCAAAACAATTGAGAGTTCAGAAATAAGTCAATACAAAAAAAAAAAAAGACCCAGAGCTGGCCCCAGATGAGTTAGGGAGGAAGCTAAGGAAAAGATGAATCCTTCAGCTACATTTTTTATTTGTTTTTCTTTTTCATGCTGGAACATGTTTGTTGAATAAATTTGCATCAAAGTACACAAACCTGTTTTGTCTGTTTGAATATGGCCATTACAAGAAATTTTGCATGTATCATAAACTGAACCAAGACAGTCTACATTGGTGACCACTTCCCTTCTCCAAGACTTCATGCCTTTATTAGTAAAATTAGGAATTTAACCCTTGTTATTCCTACCTCTTAGAGTCTTTGGAAGGATCAAATGAGATAATATATATAAAACAATCTCTGAACTTAAAAATGCCAGCTCTCACTACTGGTAATGTATATATGTATGTATATACATGAGCATGCATGTATGTATACATCTAAATGAATGTGGATGTATTACATGTGTGTAGGTATGCATATATTATATGTATATGTGATACATATGTATGTGTATGTGTGTTGTTTATATATGAATTTTTAGTTAACATGCAAAGCATTCATGATCTTTTCCTCCCACTGATATCATGGAAATAAAGGGAAATTATTTTCTTTTTCTCAAGTATGCACTGTGGCCTTTGAACTATTGAATGTTTGTAATGCCATACATGAGAAGCTTTCCAGGAAAATGCTACTGTGAACAGCTTTTAAGGTTCTGATTACACAGTACAGAGAACACTCTATTTATTCCATAACAAATCAGAGCAAAGCATTCATAGTACATCAAGGTACAGCATTCACAATGTTACAACTTATCACAGAAAATCAAAATACAGCATTCAAACAACTTATCACTAAGATGGCCATATCGTTTTCACCAAAGTTATCACAAAGTTTTCCTCAAAGAACAATCATTTAGTAACTCAAACATTCAGTCATTCAATCATCCTTAAGGAGGTTTGGCTCCTGTTTCAGTACAATAGTCAAAGTTTTCCACTCATGGGGCACACTAAGTTACAATTCAGTCACTTATTCAGTCATCAATCACTAAGTACAATCATTTAGTCAATCAATCATTCAATCAACTCAATTATTCTATCATCTTTCATCATTCAGTATTCAATCATCAGAAAATACACACACCCTACACCCCTAGGTCACTAGTAAATTACAATTTCTCAGTCAGTACACAGTATCCAAGCAAAGTCTTCTTTCAGCTTGACTCAGCATAGTCTCTCAGATTCACTGGATCCCCTTCCATGGTCCCAGATCCTACATGGATTCACCAAACTGTCACTTGGGTTCAAAGGCAGACAGCTCCCAGGTCCTTGTCCAGCTCTCCATGCAGATACTTCTCCACATTGAAGTTCACAGTGTCCAGTCCACCTTAAATCCTTCAGAGTCTCTGCTCTCAGGAAGTCAAGGGTTAACAAAGCCACAATCAGGTTCATTAAAAAGTACCAGCATCATAGTCATGCTTTTTCAGTTTTCTGGCAGCTCCAGCTGGCCCTCAGAAATCCATGACAGCCTCAGCAGTTCTGGCTGGCCCTCAGCTCTGACTGACCCTTGGAAATCCTAAGCCACTCTGGCTGGCCCTTGGACTCAGCAGAAGTTTCAGCTGGTTCCCAGAATCAAAATCATTCTATCCAGATTTTCAAAATCAAAATCATTCTCTGTAGCCTGAGGGGAACTTTCCTCTTCAGCCTCCCTGATCCTCTTCAACCTCCCTGGAGGCAGCAGCTTCTACCTCCACAGAGCTTGCGCCAAGAAGATCTATTTGGCCCAGCAGAGGCTTCTCCTTATATACACACAACATTAGCTTCTTCCTGTTTCAGCCAACCCTGTCCTGTTTCTTCAGCAACAGGCATTCATCCCTTCTGTTTCTTTAACAGAGGCTTGATTAATTACTAAGTGCTAAGTATTTGTTACCTTTGCCAATACAAAGGGATCTTTAAATTCAAATTTGTTACCATTACAATGCTGAATAGTGAAATCTGGCTATTCATTTGGTGGGGATAGGTGTTGTTCATGAAGATTGTAGGGGAGAAAAGTGCCACAGAGACAGTAGTATTATTGAAATTGTTTTCATTTGAGATGAATGGTCTCAAGGGATAATTGGAGGTTGTCTGTAAATAAGGATTCTTTTGAGCGACAGTTGATGCTTTATTGAGTCCACTTTGACATGTATGACAAAAAAGAAAGAAAAAAAAACCAAGCATATCTATCTTTACTCTGGTATGATAGACCAGGCAGAGTTCATACACTATTGTCTTCCTGTATTAAAACTCATCCTGCCACCCTTTCACATGCTGGCTCACTCCAATTTTTGTTGTTTTGCAAAGGTAACATGAGGGGGTGGAACCAAGATGGTGGCGTAGAAGCAACAAGGTTCCGCAGCTCCCACATAGCCACCTCAAATACCCATAAAATATGACTCTAAACAAAGGTAACATGAGAAGTGGTAAAACAACACTTAGCCCATTAGTTTCAATCTTTTTTTGAAATCTGAAATTGCCTTGGTATTTCCCCTGGGATGAAACATGGAATTTATAGCAAGATGTTTATCTGGAAGAAATGAAAAACATTCTGAAACATGGATTGAAAGAACAAGGAAAGTTCTTGGCATGATACAGTTGTAAAGACATAGTATTCCTCTTAGGACAGAAATTAAACTCTCCAACACCAAAAATCCTACTGTTTCCCCCATACAGTTGGAGACCATTTATCTACCAGGATTCTCTGCCTATGAAAATAGGTTTTTAATATGTTTGGACAGCCTGGCAAGCCCTCTTTTCCTTTCCGAAATAGACCTAGGACATCTGCTGTTTCCTTCTTCCCTGTTGTCCTAAGAGTCAGTTTTAACTTTTTAGTGCTGGATAACCTTTCCCCTACTCCAAGGCCTAGTACTCTTTCATTGACTAATCTATTAGCAAGTCCAAAGCTGCACAATTTTAGCCTTAAACTTGGGTTTTGATTCTGATCTCATTAACCTGATTCCTGCTACCTACTGCCATTCTAGTATATCTGACAGTGAGGAAAGGAATATTGCACTTACTGAAGAAATTGGGGATCACCCAGAAGCAGGGTGTCTTAGAGTTCTCTTGAGAGAAGTGATATTTAAATTATCAGTGTGAGCATTTACACCTCAAGAAATCAACAAACTCTCCAAATCAGGACTTGATTAGTTTTGTTGTTTGCCTAGATTTTAAAAAAGTGATGGAGAAAATGATAATAATACAGATTAAATTTAAAAGTATGTGGTGGAAAGTTTGACACTCCAACACAAGAAGCATGAGAAGATAAACACGGAAAAGAAATCATAAGGTACCTATCAAAGATGAACTATTTACATGCCAACATGGAAAAGTGACAATTGTAACTGTTGAAACTTTTTTCAGTATGAGGATAGGGCAAGGGAATACAAATGTATATATACATA
>JAQQSU010002745.1:0-14582 GCA_028627135.1 Pseudochirops cupreus
CACAAAGCTACAAGGCATGGGCATTCCTGGAAAACAAGCCTGGTGCCACAGGCTCCACACGACCACATTCAGCCTATTAGGGAACAGAGTATACTTTGAAATATCCAAGGGTCCTCAGAGTCACATAGCCATTTTAGCAAAGGGCCTAGGGGCAGGGAAGATCTTCAGATTCCCACAACAATTGTGAGGTATTTATGCCCTAGTATGTGGTCAATTTTTGGGTATGTGCCATGTACCACAGAGAAGAAGGTACATTCCTTTTTATCCCCATTCAGTTTTCTCCAGGGGTCTGTCATGTATACCTTCTCTAAAACTCTGTTCCCCTCCTTAACTTCTTTCTTGTTTATTTTGAGGTTATATTTATCAAGCTCAGATAGGGGAAGGTTGAGGGCCCCACTACTATAGTTTTGCTATATATTTCTTCCTCTAACTCCCTTAACTTCTCTGCTAACATTCTGGCTGCTATACCACTTGGTCCATATGTATTTAAAAATAATATTACTTCATTGTCAATGGTACCTTTTAGTAGGAGGTGCTTTCCTTCACTATCTCTTTTAGTTAGATTTATTTTTGCTTTGCTTTGTCTGAGATTAGAATGGCTACGCCTGTTTTTTTTTTCACTTTAGCTGATGCATAATGTGTTTTACTCCAGCCTTTCACCTTTTACACTATGTGTATCCATCTGTTTCAAATATGTTTCTTGTAAACAGCTTATTGTAGGATTATGGTTTTTAATCTACTCTCCTATCCACCTCTGTTTTATAGGAGAGTTAGTCCCATTTGCATTAACAGTTATGATTGTGTCTTTCTTGCCATCCTATTTCCACTCTGTTTATGCTTTTATTTCTCCCTTTTCCCCTTTCCTCCTCAAAAGAGTTTTTCTTTTGAACCCCACTTTCCTCAATTTTCCCTCCCTATTATTCCCTTCCCTTTACCTACACTTTCCCCTTACTACTTGTAATGCCAAGCAAAAGCAGCTTCCAAGGTTTGGAGTGTGACCATAGCAAACTCCATTTATTCAGTGACAGATTAAGACAAAACATTCACAGAAAATAAAAATACAGCATTCACCATCTGTAACTCAATCATTTAGTAAGTCCTCAATTCAATCACAAAGTACAAAGGTTAAAGTATTCTACCTCTGGGTAGTACATTCATTTAGTCAATCAAAAAGTCTCTCTTCTCAATTGGAGATTAGTTTCCAATCTTAAATAAAGTACATTCATTTGGTCAATCACAAAGTGCAAAGGTTAAAGGTGTTCCACCCTTGGAAAACTGAATTACAATATCATCAGTTACCACCAAGCCCCCTCTCAAGGGGCAGTGGAAAGCACAAAGGCCATCTACCTAGGATGGTCACAACTAGGTTACAATATCATCACAGTATTCAATTCTCTCCCTCCCTCCCCCTCTCTTTCTCCTTCCCTCTCTCCCTCTCTTTCTCTCTCTCTCTCTCTCTCTCTCTCTCTCTCTCTCTCTCTCTCTTTTTCTCTCCTTACCTCCCTCCCTCTACAATGCTACTCCCAAAAGTTCTTCTGGCCTCTCTCAGCTTGTGCCTCTCCCTATACACAGCACTAGCTCCTCCATGTTCAGCTCCCTCTCCTCATGTCAACAAGTCCATCCCACTTGTTGGATTTGCAAGCTCTGGGTTTTAACACTTAACTCAAAACCAAACCAATAGAAGGGGATCTTTAAATTCTATTACCATTGCACTTCTTCTTCCCTTCCTTCTACTCTCCCCTCTTTCTTTCCCCTTTCCCCTTCCACTGCCTGTAGGGCATGATAGATTCTTATATTTAACAAAGTATGGTATTTTCTAACCAAATATGATCAGAGTAAATCTCAAATAATAGTCTTCTCTCTCCCTTCTTTCCCTCTACTATAATAACTTTTTGTGTCTCTTCATGTTAAGTTTCTATACTGAACTGAGTATGTTATTACCTCCTTATATTGAAACCAACAAGAATAAATCTCATACAATGCTCATCTCCCTCCCTTCTTTCACTCTACTATAATACATGTGATCCTCTTCATGCGACATAATTTGTCATTTAGTTCCTCCTTGTTTTCTCTTCTATTGCAGCCCCTTTATGTTTTTTTTATCATCACATCAGTTAATTTATGCCCACACCCTCTATCTATGTATTTTCCTTTTCAACACTCTAATAATTACACAATTCTCAAGATTAACAGGTATCATCCTCCCAAATAGGGATATAAACTATTTGCTCTTATTGAATAGCATTTTTAAATTTTTTTTTGTTGTGTGTGTGTGTGTGTGTGTGTGTTTATATTTTTCTCTGTTTACCTTTTTATGTCTCTCTTGAGTCTTATGTTTGAAGACCAAATTTTCCATTGAACTCTGAGCTTTTCATCCAGAAGATCTGGAAGTCCCTTATTTCATTGATTTTCCACCTTCTTGCATGAAATGTTATGCTTAATTTAGCTGAGTAGTTGACTCTTGGTTGTCATTCAAGCTCCTTTGCCTTACATTATATTATATTCCAATCTGTCTGACCTTTCAGTGTAGAATCCTATGTGATCCTGATTGTACTTTTGTGATATTTGAATTGTTTCTTTCTGGCTGCTTGTAATACTTTCTCCTTTACCTGGTAATTCTCAAATTTGGATGCAATATTCCTTGGAGTTTTCAATTTGGTGTCTCTTTCAGGAAGTGAACAGTGGATTCTTTCAATGACTATTTTACCTTTCTAGCACTTCAGGGCAGTTTTCCTTGAATATTTCATAGAACATACTATCCATGGCATTTTGGCAGACAAAATAATTCTTAGATTCTCTCTCCTTGATCTATTTTCCAGGTCAACTCTTTTTCTAATGAAATTTTTTATATTTTCTTCTTTTTTTCATTTTTTAGATTTTTTTGATTCTTGATGTGTCATAGAATCATTTGCTTCAATTTGTCCAATTCTAATTTTTTTATCATTAGTTATTTTTAGTTGCTTTCAAAATAGCAACAAAATTAAAACCAGACACCCAAAGACTATATTGGAAGGAGGGAGGACCTGGCTAGATGGGAGCTCCCATATTTTGATTGTATTATAACCTATTAGAGCAGTGGTTCTCAGCCTTCCTAATGCCACAACCCTTTAATATGCATATGTGGGCGATTCTGCATGTGGGCAGACCTGCCTGGAGATGGATAGAGGAGTGGTGTCTCAGTTCCTAAGACCATCAGAAATATTTGTTTTTTGATGGTCTTAGGCAACCCCTGTGACCCCTGTGAAAGGGTCATTCTACCCCCAAAAGGGTTGCGACCCACAGGTTGAGAACTGCTGTATTAGAGGATATAGAAATAGCCCTAAAGAAAACAATGAAAGAAACATCAACCAAATTGGATCAAGCATATATTGAGCATATTTTGTGTTGGTGGCAAAAAGGAGGGTACTGATTCACAAGGTATCTTAAAGGGTAGGAGATGATATTGACATGGAAAGGTAATTTCTGACCTTATTTTGATATAACAATAACTAACCACCACTACAAAGCACCAAGGAGATTGTGACAATGTCAAGAAAGATGTCCAAAGCAGATCCCAAATTGTAGAGATACTATCTATAAATGTGGAATTCTATAGAAGTTCCTACTTGTGAATAATTGTGTGCTTGTATTAATCCCAAGAACACTGGGAGATTCCTAAACGATCTCCATAATCTGCACAAGATTGTGGCTTCAAAGTACACTCAAGAAAAACCAACTGAAGAATGGAAACTGTTTAGATTGTGAGATATGGTGGGATCAACAACTCATTGAGCTTATACACTAGCCCATGTATCCTGGAAATACACTGACCATGTACAATGAACTAAGCATATCATGGCACAGAAGAAAGAGAGCAGACTGGGTGACTTTTGAGATATTGTGTAATTTCTTTAATTAAGCTAGGATTCTCCCTGGGACAAAGTCTTAGTGTTTTAATGCTATAGTCTTACATTCATGTTGTCTGACTTTAAGTGATGGATATTACAGAATTCAAAGAATTAAAATTGAGGATCAATGAAATAGCAACAGTAATGGACATGGTAGAAATCAGGAGGTTGTAAAATAGTACAAAGGTGAGATTTCACAGGAGCAGTATATGACAACAACAAAGACAAATGGGCTAATCATGTATTAAGAATGTGGGGTAAACAAAGAAGACTGAATTCCCAAAGGGATTTTGTCAAGGCCAAGAGCAATCAATAGAGGAAGCTCCATGTATGTTATGATGACTTCCTATGGTAGATTTTCAGATAAGCCTGATCATGAGTCACAGAGTGGGTAGTCATGCATGTATTGAGATCTGCATCTTCTGAAGGAGAACTAACTTCAATGAGATAACAGATCTATTAGTATACTGGGATTTTTTTAAAGCAGAATTTGATTGTCCCATTAGGGGTTTTCTTGTTGAAGTTTTAGGTGATATATATTAAGGAAGATATTAAAATAAATTAGGTTTCCTGGGCATATTCTTAAGAGATCTTCCTTTAGTGGACAGTCAATCATATCAGACAAATCTATTTCTGATTAGCAAATGATATGGTTTTGGTTATTTTATTTTTATTCAATTTTGTGATTTCATCTCTGTGGTGAATGCCTGATGTGAAAATCTTATATTAATGTAGATTGGCAATTTATTTTTAATTTATAGTGTTATATTTTTGTGTGATACAGCAAAACTTCAAGGTCTGTGCTTAAGCAGCCGAAAAATTTGCAAGATAAACCTTGAATCTAGATCTTCATAATTCTAATACTGGCCTTTTCCCAGTATAATAAGATTCTATTCTCCATTAGTTAAGAAACCATTTCAATGAAAGGAGCAGATAAATATCCTTCTGGGCAACTTGTGCTACATATAATGTTTAAATATTTGAGAAAATTTTAAAGGTAGTTTCAAATTAATACTTACTCTTTCCAGGTGGATATTTTACTTGGCCTGTTTTCAAGTGTCTAACCTTCATTTGATGAGGTGGGATTTACAGCTGAATACTCTGACACAAAAAAAGATTTCTGTTGACCTAGTAATATGTAAACTTTTTGAGGGCAGGAACTATTTTGTGCATTTTTTTTTGGTTTTGTATTCCCAATGCTCAAATATAGTGGTTCACACATTTTAGATTTTAATAAATTAATGTTTGATTGAATTAAATTGTCAGGATTGCCATGAAAATAATAAGAAAAAAGATGGAGGGATGGGTTGCAGTATATGTGTGTGTATGTATACACACATATGTATATATGTGTATATATGTATGTATACATACATATGTGTGTCTTTCTCCCCCCCCACACACAAAAAAAGACTTCATCTTCAGTATCTTCATAGGAACCCAGTGAAACAAGTAGTACATTTCTTAACCCCATTTTTTTAAGATGAGGAAACTGATTTTTTTCTGCTTTCAGCAAATTTTACATTTAATTTTTCCAATTACATGTAAAGATAGTTTTCAACATTCGTTTTTATAAGATTTTGAGTTCCAAATCTTGTTCTTCCTTGAGAAAGGGGATTTTAAAGCAGTGTATATTTGCCAGCAAACTTCTTTTTGTGAGTTTAGTATTGGGGGAATTATTTATTTTTACAGCTTCTCTGTGTGTGCACTTGTGCTTGTGGTGCACACACACACTCACACACACAATTTAAAACCTACCCTTCCCTCTTTACAGTCAGAGACTGACTGGGAATGTGACTGGAAAATAAGATAGGGCAGGGGTGGGGAACCTGAGGTGTCAAGGACACATGTGACCTTCAGGTGCGGCCCTTAGACAGAATCCAAACTTCATAGAACATATGTCCTCAATAGAAAAAGATTTGTTCTGTAAAACTGGGACTTAGTTGAAAGACTACACCCAAGGACCTCAAGGCTCTAGGTTTCCCGTCCCTGGGATAAGGTGTGTTGTACAGACTTGGCTTTTACTTGAGATCCTTTCCTATTTCCCTTTCTTCTCTTCCCTTTCCTCAGGAGCTTGGTTTGTAAGCAGTCAATTTTTCCATCCCTGAAAGATCAAGAGAGTAGAAATAGCTCCTCTGCATAGGGTGGAGGGCAAGTAAGAGGGACTTATAGTACCCTTCCATGGCACTGCATAACATCAAATCTTTGCTACCATGTGAGTAATTTTTAGTGAATTTTGGTTGACATGGACCACAACCATCACATAAAAAAGTATGTAGAATCATCATATATGAAGGAACCCCAGTGAGCCATTCTGTCCTGTCTGTCCTTTGCCGATTGTCATCCTACCCTTCCTTCAACTGGCCCATGGCCACCTACCACTACCGGATGGGCCCCAGGGGCAGCTTTGGCACTGGGCCTCCTGCTGCTAGGTCCCTCTGAGACCAGAGTTTCCTGTGGAATGTCTTTCAACGGGTTGATAAAGACAAGAGTGAAGTAATATCTTACAATGAACTTCAACAAGCATTATCCAATGGCACATGGACTCCATTTAATCCTGTAACTGTAAGATCTATCACATCAATGTTTGCCCCAGAGAACAAAGCAGGAGTGAATTTCAGTGAATTCACTGGAGTTTGGAAGTATATCACAGATTGGCAGAATGTCTTCCAGACATATGATAGAGACAATTCTGGAATGACTGACAAAAATGAACTAAAGCTAGTGTTATCAGGCTTCATGATATCCTTATCCAAAAGTTTGACAGACAAGGAAGAGGACAGATTGCTTTTGATGATTTCATTCAAGGCTGTCTTACAGAGGTTGACAGATATATTCCAGTGCTATAATACCAGTCAGCATGGCTGGATTCAAGTGTCTTATGAACAGTATCTTTCCATGATCTTCAATATTGTATAATAGTCATCTTTGGAGGTTATCTATGGGACTGTTATGGAAAAAAAGACTGGAAATGCCAAATCCCTTGTCTCATCACATCATGAAACAGAACACTGATGCAACTCAAGATTGTCTTCCCAAATTTTATACAATTGATATGTTTATGTTTCAAAATCCTAACTGTGTACATATGTGAAAAGGCTAGTTAATATTTTACCATAGTAAATATAACCATATAGCCCTTCATATGCAAAACTGGACTTAGTTTGTGGTCATTTGTGCCATGAAGTAGAATACATGTAACTTTGCTTCAGGCATCTTGCATAATATCTTTTGTAGATGTCTCCACTCCTCATGTCAGAATGCTTCTACTAATTAATCAGAGTTTTAAAATTGTATGGAACTTGCACATAAGGCTTTTCATGTGTCTTACTTTTTTAAAGGGGTTTATTCTATACATTTTAATATGTAATGTAAGCAATCAAGGAAATGCTATGGACTAAAAAAAAAAAGAATCTATACCTTTTATTTTTTGAGTGAGATAACACATCTCCCAGACTAAAGAGCCTGAATTCAATTTAATCAAACATCTGTTTAACTTGGATTTATCAAATAAGTGGACAACAACCTTCCTTTCAGTAATATTATTTTTATCCATTTAAAACAGAACTGTTCTTCATTACCACAAGTTTGAAAGAAAGAATGCCTGATTTTATAAGTTTAGGTAACTAGGAAGATTGCTCAATAATTAAGAGGGTCAGGAGTAAGAGCTGGCTTGGGGGAAGGTGATTAGTGTGATTTTGTACAGGACTAAAGCATTGTATGAGCTGAGGATCATGGTGGAACATCTGAACGATGTGAATAGTAGAAGAGAGAAGGCATGGGTTTGGAGCCTAGGAGGCAGGTCAGGGATAAACTCACAACAGGTGGGACTCATTTTCATAGAAATGATGCTTAAAATTTTGAGCAAAGTTAAGATTTTGTAGGACAGAATCCACAATAAGGTTTGGAAGGAACCATAGAATCTAAGTATTGGAAGGAGTCTTAAATTGAACTCTCCCCTGCATCATCCCTTTAAGTCACTTCTGCACAAGCTATAGCCAGTGGGCTGCTTGCAGCATGCCAAAGGATTTCAGGTGGCCTATGAAAAATACATGCCACCTGAAATCTTTTGGCATGTCACAAGCTGGCTTTATGTGGTTTAATTGAAGTCTTTTCTTGAACACTTCCAGGGACACAATTCATTTCTTCATGAGATGGACCATTCTGTTTTTGAGTCTAACTTCTGGCTATTCTTTTTCCTATTGAAATTAAGTTTCCTCAATGAGAGAGCAGGGAAAGACTTAGAAGGAGCATTAAGGACTACACAGACTGGTGTCTAATATGAGATTTGGAAGCTGGCATAATTTATGTCCTGATATAAACATAAATCTTCCATCGCACTCTTCAAAGACTGATTCTGGGTCTGTATTTTAGATGCCCAATCTCAAAAATATTAAATTTTATTTGAATTCATATTAAGTTCTGACCCTTAATTTCTCCTTGGAAACTTATACTATTTAATCTCTGCTTCTTTTGCCATCACTGTGATAATTTAGACATCAATTCTTAATCCCTACAAGGTGCTATTTTCCTCTAGGTTCTCATTTTGATGCTTCCTAGTGATTTAAGGATAAAGTAGCAATTGTATATGTCAATTGGAAGATGACATATAATAAAGAAAAGTTACTCAATCAGTAAGGATTTAATAAATACTTACTATGTGCCAGGCATTTTGCTAAACACTGGGAATATAAAGAGAACAACAAAACAATTTTGTGATATAAAGATACTGTGTTCAAGTCAGTGAAGAACATGAGAATATATATGCATTTACAAAACAGGTTGAAAAGAAATAGAAGCTAACATTAATGGGATAGGCACTAGAAGTTAAGAGGACAGGGTATGATGATCACATACATAATGTGGTGTTTGAATTTCCAGTAGCTGGATTTAAGACTATAGTTCATTTCCAGAATGAGCCTTTGGAAGTATGAAAGAACACAGATGTAAAAAGAGAATGTTTTGTTCAAAGAATACAAAGAAAGCCATGTTAGTTGAATAATAGAATGTAAGATGGGTGATAATGTATAATAATGCTAGAAAAGAAGACTGGTGCCAAATAACAATAAGATTTAAATACTAAACAGAAGAATCTATTCAATCCTATAGATAAAAAGAAGTTACTAGAGTTTATTGGGTAGGGGAATGACATGCACACTATGGGAAAGTATAGTATAGGAAAATAGTTGCTATTGAGATTGGGTGGGGTGGGGAAGAGAAAGCCTTGAGGCAGAAAGGTGAATTAGGAAGCTATTAGGATAGAAGTGGAGTGAGTTGGAGATTTTATGAGTAGAGTCAAATGGACATAAAGAGAGAGGAAGTGATAGAGATAGAAACAAGATTTATCTACCACAGTGTAGCAAACTATATTTGTAAATAAGTGAGATGAGTGAAAGTGACAGCTCAAAGATGACACCAAACTTTTGAACCTAGGCATCAGGAAGATGGGAAATTTATAAGGAAAGCTAATGAATTTTGTTTTGTTTTGAATTGAGTATGAGATACTTATGAAATATCTGGCTTAAAATGACCAATGACCAAGAAATAAGTGATGATATGGATCTGGAACTCTGGATACATACATACATACATACACACACACACACACACACACATATATATATATATATATATATATATATGAATCATTGGAATCATTGGAATAGGGGACTGACCATTATAAAGAACTGATGGATTTAAGGTGAAAAAAATCTTTATCTGTTTCATCTATATCTACAGTTAACCCTTCCACATTACGACTTTCCCTATCATGGTTTCAATATATTGCACATCAGCATGAGAAATTAAATGGGAAGTTTTGGGAGAGTTTTGTGAAAGCCACAGATGACACAGAAAAAGTATGACAACTCAGAAATGCATGAAATACATGTGGTAGTATTGTATAATATCAATATATTTTATCTTCTAATACCATAACAATTCAAACTTCTCTTTTACAGAGGAGAGCCAGAAAATTTTGCATGGATTTTCCAAATTGCATGGGTTCCACACTCCTAAACCCCAACAAAGTGGAAAGGATAACTGTTTATCATCTATTTCTGTAGCTGCATCCTTCTCAACTCCTGTCCTTTTACTAAGAGACTTCAGGCCCCATATTGATTCTCCCTCAGATATCCTAACCAACATTCAATTCTCATGAACTACTCTACCCAACTTTAACCACATACAGAGATGGATATGCCCTGGATCATGCCATGGCATACTAAATTCCCCCTATTTGTCTGTAATCTATTGACTTTTCAAATCTCCTTCTGCCTTCCATTACAGAACCCTAGTCTTCATCTACATTGTGAGCTCCATTCACTTGAACCCTTAGTTCTTTTCTAGGTCATCACCCTGGCATTTATCTAATCTCTCTTCTTCCCATCTTGATCCCTTGGTGAATCAATTCAATGCTCCACTGTCCTCTTCTCTTGAATCCATATCCTCTTTGTTATATTGCCAGTAAATACCCAGCCAAGATTCAGCCTTGGATCACTTCCATCATTTATCACTTTTGCTCCCTCATATATGCACTGAATGAATGTGGAGAAAATCATGTAACCTTTCTGATTGAGTATACTACAAATTTATGTTGTATAACTGGGCCACACTTCTGCTAAGAAATCCTATCATACCTTGCTTATCAACTCACTATTCCACTCTCCATGACAGTTCTTCCAAAACTTTTTAATCTCTCTTCAAACCTCTCATTGTTTCCCCTACCCTCACTCTCTCAACTAAAACTTTGCTTCATATTTTACAGAAAAATATTGAGTCCATCCTCCATGAACTCCCATCTACTCCCCTCTTCCTTATCTCCTGTCACTCAGTTCCGCCATTCTCTTCCTATTTTCCTATGTCACATAATGGAATGATCTTACTCATTACCAAGACTATCTCCTCTACTATTTCAAGTGATTCTATTATATCCCTTCTCCAACATATTCTTCCCTATTGTTATGGTCAAGAAATAGTTAAGAAATATTTTCTGAAGTTAGTGGTCAGCCTAGTAAAACTCTATGGCGTACAGTTCTGAGTTTCAAGTCAGAAACCTCCCTTGTTTAAGACAATACAGTTATGTTAGTGAAGGAAAGTTTATTAGTCTGAGTAATGGGTTATGCCAGCCCATGCCCACTCTACTTCTGGTCGTTTTTCTCCAATCTCTTTTGGCTGTTGTTTGTTTAATCTCTTTGCCAGATTTATATCTTTTAGACACAGTGCAATGACAGCTCAGCCTGATTACCACTCACGGCCCGAACACCACATCACCTACTCCTCAAATGATGGACCCCGGAGGCAAACAATTCTATGCCCCTTTTCAGCATGAAGAAGCCTGGGACTGAGACCTTCGTCCCTTGCCCCCAAATGATTTTGGGTCCCATTCGTTTGAAGAGGGGATGAGGTGCCGGGGTGCATGGGGTGCTGGGGTGCCTTTAGCAAAACAACATGGGTTCCCATTTAATGAGAGCCCACAGACCCAGGCCTGACCTTGAATTGTTAGTACTTTGGAAGCAGCCAAGGTTTTGCCCAGAATCCACATCCTCTCCATACTCCCCCTACTCCCCAACTAAGAGATGCCCCCATTTCTATGAACATCTTCAATGGCTTCCCTTGGGGACTTAACCTACCCTAGCCAGCCCCAGGGTGAGGAAGTGAAGAAAGAATCTGGCAACAGATGCTGCCTAGAGGTCCAGCCCTTCACCAGCTTTTCACCTATAGGCCTGATGGGCGTCTTTAGCATCATCACACACCTGGGGAATGTGGGCAGGGGAACTATCCCAAGCTATTCAATCAACCAACTTTGTTTGCTCATGAGTAGCAAAACCTCCCTGCACCCCCAAAATCCAATCCTGAGTCACTATCCCATCTCCAACAGACAAATAAGAGAGGTGACACAAACTGGGTCAGGTTCCCAAGTCTTGGAGTGCCTTTGTAACTTTTTTTGCGACATTGTTGTAACTTCAGTCTGTAAAAATCTCCATGTGTGCCTCTGCTCAGATCTGCAATTGGCATCCCCCAACAAAAATAACACTGGGGGACGTGCAGGTAGTTTGTGTCCTCTCCCCTTCCTATCATCTTGTTAAATCACCCTATGTTAACCTGTGTGCTGCTACCATTGAAATTGATAGGAACCAAGGGTTATTAAGCTCCAAGCTCCTGATGTCATGTACCACTGGCCTCACTCCCTGCATTCCCATCCACATTTTAGCAGACTCTAACTCCCCTGAAATGTGTATTTTGATCCATGTCCTACCCCAAGATTTCTTTTACTCTGGGGAGGGGGGCCATGAGCATTTTGGCTTGTCCACCAGAGCAAGGAAGGCCCCCAACCTAGTTCACTTCCTGGTGAGACTAGGTATTGCTGGATCCACCACTGTAGGCACAGTAGCTCTAGTTACAGGAAAGTTTTAGTATACTGCCTTAAACACAGAGGTGGATCAAAAATAGTAAAGGGATACTGGGGGGATGGGAACCAACTGATTTGAGTCCCTATTTAATTGGTCCCCCTGACTGACCTCCCTTGTTACAGCATTAGCTGGCCCCCTTACTCTTCTACTCCTGAGTCTCCTCGTTGGCCCTTGCCTTATTAAATGCCCTACTAAGCTATGCATGTAAACGGGTCCAGTCCATTAAGTTATTGGTCCTGCGTACACACTACACACCCATGAATAACCAAGAATCTATGATTTGATTCTTTCCTAAAGGAAAGGGAGGAATGTTATGGTCAAGAAATAGTTAAGAAATATTTTCTGAAGTTAGTGGTCAGCCTAGTGAAACTCTATGGTATACAGTCAAGTGAAACTTTATGATAATTAGCCAAGTAAAACTCTATGAACCTGGGAAGCCTCCCTAGAGTGATTTATCTTTACCTGGGAGGCCGGCCTAGGGTAATCCATCTTTTCCTTGCTCAGTTGTTATGCCCTGTGCCCCTCCGCTTACCTTGCAGACTCCCTCTGCTCACCCCCTCAGCTTTCCTTAGTAACTGCTTGTTTGTATCTATATGACAACCTGCTTAGTAACAAATTGTGTTAGTTAGATACGTAAACCTAATGAAATGTATAAAAGGTTCCTTGCCCCTGAGTTCTGGGCTGCTCCCTCTTTAATTGGCATGGAGTAGCCCCAGCTGGTAAATTAAAGCTCCTTAAAACTTTTTAATTCGAACTCTGTGGTCACTTTGTTAAGACTCATCAAGTTGTGTGATTTCAGTATCACACTCTTTACGTTAATTTCAATCTTTTGTTGTCCATTGGCTCAATTGCTATTGCCTACAAGGTGTGAGCAAGTTAAAAAAAAAGTTTTAAGCTCCCCTGTCCTGAAAACAAAAACAACAAACCCTCACTTAATCCTTACTTCCCCACTATTATCCTATATCTTTTGTCCTATGTAGCTAAACTTCTCACAAAAGACATCCCCAATAGGTGCCTACATTTTCCTCTCACTGGCTTCTTAATGTCTTATAGTTTAGCTTTTGACCATATAATTTCATTAAATTGCTCTCTCCAAGGTTACTAATGATCTATTAGATGCCAAATGCAATGACCTTTTCTCAATGCTCCATTTGCTTTCCAGCTTCTTCTTGTGTGTTGTCTTTCCCAATTAGATTGTATGCTCCTTGAGGGCAGGGACTTTCTTTTTCTTATTTGTATCCCAGTGATTAGCATACTTCTTTGCACATAGTAGGTGCTTAATATTTATCAAATAGAATTGAATTAATGGAAACCATCATATTATCTACAAAAGTGCCAACCAGTGCTTATTCCTTAAATTTCGTTTTTTAAAAATATTACTGCTACTTTTTCTAGTATAATAGTGAATAATAGCTATGATAATGAATATCCTTGTTTCACACCCTTCCCCTACCCCAGGTCTTATTTGAAAGGCTTCTAGTTCGTCTCCATTACAGATAATGCTGGTTCTTAGTTTTAGATAAATTCTCCTTACCAAATTAAGGATAGCTCCATTTATCCTTTCTCATTTCAATATTTTTAATGTGTTGTAGTTTGTCAAAAAATTTTCTCCATTTACTGAAATAATCATGATTTTTGTGACTTTTTTGAAAGAATGTGATCAGTGGTACCTTTGGTTTTCCCCTGAATTCATACTATAAATACAGCCTGGTTATAGTCCATAATCTATGTGATATATTTCTAATCTTTTTGTTAGCATATGTATAAAATTCATTTGGGAAATTAGTTTTATAATTTTCTTTCTCTGTTTCAACACCATGATTAAGATATAAAGCCGTATTTGTGTCATAAAAGGAATTTGGTAGGACTCTGCCTATTTTTAACACTATTTAAAATTATTCATGTAATTTATTTCATGTTCTATTAAACCAGACAATTTTTTTAACATCCATTTCATTTACAATGTCAGTTTTATTGGGACACCATTAGGTAAAATAACCCCTAATAATTACTTTGTTTTTCTTTAATCAGTGTAAATATATCTCCCCCCATTTTCATACTGGTAATTTGATTTTCTTTTTATTAATGAAATTAGGTGGTAGCTTTATTATTTTTTAAAAATACAATTCCTAGGTTTATTAGTTCCATATTCTTTTTTTTTTCAGGTGACTTTGTTTTATTAAATTTTTTGAGTTACATATTTTCTCCCCGTCTTTCCCCCACCCACCATCCCAAAACAGCCATCCCAGTGTTTCCCCCCTCCCCCAGTCTATTCTCTCCTATG
>JAQQSU010002746.1:0-14582 GCA_028627135.1 Pseudochirops cupreus
AAAAAAAAGAAAACCTTTTCTCTTAAAGCATGGCAGCCAGTAACTAGATCATCCAGTTTCCCACCCCCACCCCGGAGCGTCACATACCAGTTTGCCAATGTTCTTACTACAACATAGTGCCCAATGCTGAACACAATACTCCAAATGTGGTCTGAAAAAGACACAGATAAGATTTGAACCCAGGCCTCTTGCCTCCCAGTTCAGTGCCTTTTCCATTTTACCATATCACCTATCTATGTCCTCTTTAAAATTTGTTTTTAATTTCATTTATAATATATTGAATAAAACAAGCATTTCCATAATATAATATAATATAAAAGATGTTACACATGAAACTACAAATCTATTATATACAACTTACTATTCCTTTTAAATATATAGTTATTACATAAATTTTTTTTTCATTTTTTTCTTCCCTGACCCCTGTCCCAGAGATGACTACCATTATACACAAATATGTGTATGTGTGTGTGTATATATATATAAAATATATATGTATAGAATGTATACACATATGTAAAACCATCATATATATGTGTTTGTATATATGTATATATACATATATTTGTATGTATAGATGTATATGTGTATATATATACAGATATATAGATATAGATATAGATATAGATATAGATATAGATATAGATATAGATATGTATGTATGTATATATACTTCCTTTTATAAATTCCTTCTCTGGATGCAGATAGCATCCTCCTTCAGAGGTCCTCTTAGCTAACATTCTATAGTCTAAGGTCCCTACTAGCACTGAGGGCCTGTGATTTTGTTTGTGGCTATGAATCATAATGGATGTGTAGAGAGGCCAGTAACCTGAGTAAATTGAAATATTATTCTTCCTCCTCCCTCTACTACAAGTAATAAAACAGCTTCTGAAGAATGTGCTTCCTCTGGCCACAGTGACACAGAGTACACGGGCCATGTGGGACACTCACTGTGGTTTCATGCTTTATAGATTAGACCCCATGAATATTTGAACAAATTTGACATTTCGGAGGCTTCCTGTCACCCAGGTTTAGCAACAAATGTCTAGGTCGGAGTGGCTTGTCAATAATTAACGCTTAGCCCTTCTGAGTGCAGCGGAGGGGGCTGGTTGAGCACTGGGAGCAGCAGGAGAACAATATTTCTGAAGAAGGTTTCCTTGAGGCAATGCTGAATGAAGAGTCATTTTTGTGATGTGATTAGAGAGGAGCCAGAAAGGTCTCTTGGCCCTCGAATCTCTCCCCACTCTATACCTACCCATCCCCTGATTCCCAATATTCCAACATTAGAGCTTCATTACTTTGAAGATAAACAATTTGATAACACCACACACAGCAAGGAGAGTCACACAACCACACATCCGAGGCAAAAAGGAAGCAGGCAGGTTGAGAAAACCCACAAGGAGGCAGCTAGCAGCCAGGGTGCTTCAGTGGGAGAGGCATTGTAGTCATTTGCTGGTACATTTGGAAGCTGACTGCCACTCACTGTGTGAGCGTGAGCTACTCACTGGACCCCTTTTATTTTACTTATAAAAAGAGAATGAAAAAGATCTGAACCACCAGAGTCAATTAGGATGCAGGGAGACAGGTGAGGACAGGAAGAGAGGCAGCCAGGTAAAACACAGGTGTGTTGTCAAGTAATGCAATTGTGGGAATCTGAGGAAAATAATAATAACCTACCTTTCTTTAGTATTTTAGAGCTTGTGAGCTAAGTGGTACAAGTACTATTACCATCATGGTAATAATGAGGAAGCTGAGGCTGGGAGAGATTAAATGTTTTGTCTGTGGTCAAACAACTAACACATATCAAAGACAAGATTCAAACCCAGGATCCTGACTCAAAATCCAGTACACTTTCCACTAAACTATATTATAAAATTTTATCAACAGCTTTTGCCTTTACATCATTCATTTCGAAAAATGTTCCTCCTGCCCCCCAACCCAGCTTAAAACAAACTTCCCTTGAAACAAAGACATTTTTTTTGGAGGCGGAAAGGCAGAGCAATTGGGGTTAAGTGACTTGCCCAAGGTCACAGGGCTAGTTTGTGTTAAGTATCTGAGGCCGGATTTGAACTCAAGTCCTCCGGGCTCCAGGACTGGTGCTCCATTCACTGCACTACCTAGCTGCCCGACAAAGACATTTTTTAAGTTCAGCAAAACGAACATAGACAAAATCTGTGTGTTTGCAACATTTCATACCTGTTAAGTCCTTCACCTCTTGATGGAAAGGAGAAAGATGGGTTTTCTTTAGAAACAAATTTTGTCATTATAACTACACAAACTTCAGTTTTGTCTTGTTATTTCTCTTTACACTGTTGTAAAGTTATTTTGTATATTGTTTTTTAGTTCTGCTTACTTCACTTTTTATCAATTTATGTCTTCTGATGCTTCTCTGAATTCCTAATAGCTATTCTCCAATGAATGAACATCTACTTCCTATTTTATTTCCAGTTCTTTGCTACCATAGAAAGAGCTGCTGTGGATATTTTCATATATCTGGGAGCTTCCTTCATGTTTTTTATCTCCCCTGAGGTATATACCTAGAAAAGTATCTCTGGGTCAAAGGGTATGGGCATTTAAGTTATTTGGGGGGGGGGGGAGTCGGGTATAATTCTAAATTATTTTCCAAAATTTTTTTGTCAATTTACAGCTCCCCCAACAGTGTGTTAGTATGCCTGGCTTTGCATATCCCCTTCAACATTAACTCTTTTCCATCTTTTTCAATTTTGCCAATTTGCTAGATATGAAGTTGTGGTAACTTCCATTTTAGGAATACTTCCCAACCCCCTTCCCTATCCAAGCTCACCTAAGAATCCAGCCTAACACCTGTACTCTTAGTGCCCTAGGAGACTCACCAACAAAACAGACCTAGCCCACCAGAAAGGCCTGCCAGGCCTGCCAGGCCTGCCCAAGCCTGCCAGAAAGCCCGCCAAGCAGAACTCCATAGCCCCTCACCCTTACCTAGGAACCAATCAGGGGATTTTCACTGTTTGAGTAACTGACAGATCCTTAATCAATGCTACTTTTTGGCTTCTGTATTTTCCTATTTGCTCTTAGAAACTGTTAAGTTGTGGTTTCCCTTAGCTACTGTTATGTTGTGATTTTGGTCTATATAAACCCTGAGAAAATGCATCTTGGGGCTGCTTGATTTGGGCAAGCTTGACCCCTTGCAGCCACCAGCTTATTAAACACTACTTCTAAAATAATGGTCTCACTTGCAATTTGTCATTACAACAAAGTGAAACCTTAGAGTTTTTCATTTGCATTTCTCTTATTCTTATTGAAGCAGTCTTTCATGTGATTAGTAATTTGCAATTCTCCTTTTCAATTACAATTCTCCTGTTCATATCTTTTGACTACTTATGTATTGGGAAATGATTTTAGGTTTCATATATTTGCACTAATTTCCTTCATATCAGAGGTATTTGATTCAAAAAATTTTCCCCCAACTGATAGCTTCACAGTTTATTCTAGCTGCACTGATTTTGTTCATATAAAAGACTTTCAACTTCATGTAATCAAAAGTGCCTATTTTATATTTTGTAATTATCTCTATTTCTTATTTAGTTGTGAGTCCTCCCCTACTCATAAATGGGCGAGGTAGCTCCATCCATTTTCCTCTAACTTTCACACCAACTCTTGTAGCCAACTGCTATTATGGCATCATGAGTTCAGTCAAACCTTGACTTCACTTCTTACCTATGTCCCTGTAACATGATATATAAGGCCATGAACTTTTAGAACATAGGATGTTAGAGCAGACAGGTTTTAGATGTTATGTCTAACCCCTCATTTTACAGAGTAAGAAGCACAGACACAGAGAGAAGCAATCTGCCCGGTGTCATACAACTAGCTATTCCCAAAACTAGGACTGGAACCTAGGGTCTTCTGACTCCTGACCCAGTGTCCTCATTTTTAAACTACGACGTTGCTCTAATTACTCAAGTTCATGACTTGGTTTCAATGACTTTGACTCTGCCTGATATATGCTTAAGGTATTCTCCTAGTCACTACTAGTGCTTTCCTTACAACTCAGGTAGGTCGTATAAGTACTATCTCCATTTTACAGATGAGGAAATTGAGGATAAGAAAAGTGAAGTGACTTTTCCAGTTATATGACATAGCTGGAACCTGGACCCAAGTTTCCTGACTGCCAAGTCCGGTGCTCCACCTCATGACTACATCAGGCTGCCAACTTGCAGACCAAGACACGCATCTTTCCCATTGCCTCTCTGACAGGTGATCATCTGGCCTTTGTCTAAAGACTTCAGTGGAGGCAGGGCAGGTGAGCAGCATGAGAAATACTGACAGAGTTGGAAGATGCATCCAGAAATAAGCTCTACTAAGACTACTGCTTTGACGCCTACTGAGTCTTATCTGGGCCCTGGTGTTTTCCAGTAGTCCTGCTGCAGATCAGGGCCGCCCCAGGTCATGGAGACACACAGACACATACAGACACACACACACACACACACACACACACACACACACACACACACACATCTCAAAGCTGAATGTAACCTCAATGGTCATCTGGTCTAACTCTGACCTGAGTCAGAGCTCTCTATAACAACCATGTTAAGTAGTCATCCAGCTTACCCCTGGAATGGAAAGAAGGAAGGAAGGAAGGAAGGGAAGGAGGAAAGAGGGAGGGTAGAGGAAGGAAGGGAAGGAGAGAGGAAGAGAAGAAATAAGTATCTATTAACTACCTATTACGTGCCAGTGTGTTAACTACTTTTACAAATGTTTTATCATTTGGTCCTCCTTTGATTTGATGGGGATCTCACTACTTACCACATTCAGTACAGCTAAGATTAAAAGGCAAATAATTAACTTGGAGAAAAATAGTCTTTGTAGCAAGTTTCTCTGACACAGGTCTCATTTCCAAGAAATGTAAGAAACTTTTTTCAAATTTATAAGAATAAAAGTCATTTTGCAATTGATAGTATAAGGATATAAACAAGTAGTTCTCAAATGGCCCATCCACTTGTGAACAGTTCTGATTTTTATATTAATTCTATTAAACAGAACTTGCCCTCTCTGTATCTTCAGCCCATTGCTCCCAGTTCTCCTCGATGGGCTCAAACAGAAAAAGTTTAAACCCATTAATACAGCTGTGTGATACAGTCACTTAGACAGTTCTCTTCCTAGCCCCTCCTACTCCCATCTATGGTCATCCAATCATCTCTTTTAATGTCTAAAGAATAGTTCACCTTCAACATCCCAAGAGCCAAAGAAGTGAGTTATTAGCTAGGCTTAGGCTGAACTTTGAATCAGAAGTCCTGGGTTCAAATCCCAACTCTGCCACTTGCTACATTTGTAACTGTAGGCAAGCTACTTCCCCTCTCCGGGCTTCAGTTCCCTTATTGTAAAATGAGGAAGTTTCATGAGATGATCTCTATGGTCTCTCTCAGCTTTAAATCTTATGATGCTAAGATCTGAGCACTCAGAGGATGGTGCAGACCCTTTGAAGGTCCCATGATTACAGACAGTTCTGCCTGATTCCCTTATGGAATCTTTCCAGGATGTAATAGTAAATGTTTAACAACCATTTTCCTCCTTTCATTCCAAAAAAGAGTGACACACAGATTTAATCTGCAATATTAACTTTTTCTCCACTACTTTCTTAAGTCTAGACAATCAACAAAACAAACTCTGATTTGTAGCATCTGTCAATTTCCAAAGTGTAAATGCTCCTATTGAAAATTTCCTCAGGCCAATGGGAGCTGGCTCCTGCACAGTCCTGAATTGTTCCCCTCATAGATTCAGTATGGCAGAGTGGAATGTTCCCTGACCTTGGACCAGCTGATCTGGATTCCAGTCCTGGTCCTGCTAAGTATATTGGTGGGACTTTGGACAAGTCATTTGGCCTCTCTAAAGCTCAGTTTTCTCATCTGTAGATTGGAGCTAATAATATTGATCACCCTACCCCCACTTGAAAGCACCATGAAAACAGAAGCTATAATTAGGTCTCCCCATCCCCTCCTGGCCTGCCATCCACTAAGTCTCCTGCCTATTTTGGTTCCTATCTATAGAGGTTCCTGGGGCAGGGACAAGTGAATCACTTCCTTGACATCTTGTGTGTTGTTTTCCACCCACACTTTGCACTCATTCCCAGGAGGATGGAGAAAGTGATACATTAGTTCTCCCTTGAGGCTATCACACCATCTATCCTTACTCTCTGACACAGACGTACATCCTGGAAAACAAAACAAAAACAGACAGGGCCTTATGGATTCTCAGCCAGAAGAGAAGCAGCAGCAGAAGCCTAAGCCTGGGACACTGACCATCAGTCTGGAATTGTGGATTATGCCCAGAATATCCCCGGGGCTCTGCAGCACTGCTTACCAGGCTGCGCCACTGGCATAAAGCCAAGAGCTCTGGCCTCAGGCTCTGACATGAGAAATATCTATGTTCTAAAGTGCCTTGAAACACTTGGGATTATAGGAAGAAAAGTGAGAAAGGATGTTAGAGTTCATCTAGACAATCCCCTCAGTTGAAAGATGAACAAACTGGGGCCCATAGAGGTTAAATGACTTACCCAAGGAGATCTGAATCATAAAGACCCTCAGAGTTGGAAGGGACCACAGAGGGCACACAATCCAACTGGGCCTAAATATGACTGTCTTCAACAACCTCCCAGACAAGCAGTCATCCAGGTTCCACCTGAAGAATTCTAGGGAGGAAGAGACATTTGGATGACCTGGATTGTTGGAGATTTTCTATTTATGTTGGGTCAGACTGCATCTCCCTGTAACTTCTAGCCACTGGTCCTAGGATTGCCCTCTGGAGACCCTCTTCTCTTTCAGACTTCCCTGTTTCTGTCAAAAGCACCACCATGCTTAGTATCCAAGATTTGCATCCTCAGCATTATCCTTAACCCATTGGATAATCAGTTGTCAAATCTTTCCTTTTCTAATTTCACAGCATCTCACATATCTGACCCCTTCTCTCTACTCACACAGCCATCTCCTCAGCTCAGGCTTTCATCATCCCTCACCAAGATAATTTTTTTTAAATTAAATTCTTTATTAAATTTTTTTGAGTTACATCTTTTCTCCCCGTCTTTCCCCCGCCCACCACCCCAAAACAGCCATCCCAGTATTTCCCCCCTCCCCCAGTCTATTCTCTCCCATGTCACTTTTTCCTCACCAAGATAATTACAACAGCCTCCTCATTGGTCTCCCTGTCTCAAGTCTCTCCCTTACTCCAGTCAATCATACACATTGTTACCAAAGGAATTTTCCTTAAAGGAAGATCTGACTGTGTGACTGGCTCCCCTGGCTTCCTTCAGGACTCCTGTCAAATCTCACCTTCCTCCAGGAGGTTCCCCCCACCTTTTGCCACACACCCTCTAGATTATCTTCCATTTTCACTGTATTCATTTTGTGCATACAATTTGGCTCTTTAGGACAGGGACCATGGTCTTGCCTTTCCTTGCATCCCCAGCCCTTAGCATATAGGAAACAATATTGCTGACTTATTTCCTTACCCAACCAACTCCAGTGGATTTCTACTGCCTCTAGTATAAATTTTAATTTCTCTGTTTAATTTTTAAAGCCCTTCATAACAGATTCATTGGACATTACCCTAGAGCAATACGTGACACATGGCACATAGATAATGCTTAATAAATTTGTTAATTGATCGAAGTCCAATCTTAATGCCACCACCAAGATAACTATCTTGGAGAAAACAAGAGGGAGAGATAAGGAGGCTTCATGTGCCAGGCAAATGAAACTACCACCATCACCTTGAACACTACCTTCCCTCAGACCCTGATTGGAATAACCCAAGACCTTGAACCCAAGAAACCCACAAATAATAGTACCCTACCCCATACCACTAACTATGCCTCCATATCCATCACTGAGGGAAGCAACCCTTGTGAAGAAGGGCCCCATGCTCCCTGCCAGCACCACTGATGGGCAGGTAAACCCAAGAGCCTCACAAAGAGCAGGTCCCCCAGACCACCAACCTACCCCCAGAGCCATCATCAAGAGGAGGACCCCTTGTGGAGAAAAAACCCATCAATTGTGTCCGTTGATGCTGCAGCAACCAGCTCCTCAGCATCCATAGCCAAAGCCAAAAAGATATCACCTAGCTCAACATCAGACTATAGTTTCATCAACGAAAATGACACTTTTGCCATTGCTCTCCAAGGGCCACATCTGACTTGAAGCTGAAACTGCTCTTTGTGTTCTTTCCCCATTAAGAACAAGAGCACCTTGAGAGCAGAGATTGTCCTTTGCCCTTTGTGTGTATTCCAGGGCTTAGCATAATACTTTGCACAAAGGAAGCATTTATGTGACTTTTCATTCATTTTTTATTCACCCCTCTTCTATAGAGCATCCCTTCAAATACTAAAGCTTCTTCTGGCTCTCCTATTTCATGTTCTAAGGTCCCTTGAAAAACTTGCATTACAGGAAGAAAATTGGGGAAGGATGTTAGAGCTCATCTAGGCAACCCCTTCACTTTAAAGAAACTAGGGCCCACAGAGGTTAAATGACTTACCTAAGGTCACACAGGGAGAAAGGGGAATTGAAAAGCATGCTTTCTGCCTCCACCTCAAGTCCTTTTTGGTACACTTATAACTTATGGACAGGGATTCTGCCCCAAAGAGATCTTCTCTCTTCCAGGCTAATTATGCCCAGGACCTTCAACAAATTCTCATATGCCATGGTCTCCAATCTCCTCCCAGTCCTTGTTAACACACTCTAAGCTGTCAACACCATAAATACAATACCCAGAATCCAGCACTCTAGATCTGGTCTGAAGGAGCCAGATGACAGGACTACCACTGGCTTTACTCTGGATACCAATGCTTCTATTCATATGGCCTAAGTTCAAGTCAGGCTTTTTTTTTTTTAGCTTTGTCTGTCCCAGAGTTAATGCATAAGGAGCTTATCATCCACTAAGACCCCCCCTTGGCTGTTTTCTTTCTTCTCTTTAATTTCTTTTAAGATTTATATCTTTTGTTTTTGTGTCACCTTTATTTCTGAATATGTCTGTCCCTTTTACCTACCGAGAGAGCCATCTCTTAAAACAAAAAAGAAAAAGGAAAAATGAGGGGGAAATGGCTCAGTAAAACTGAAAGAAAGAGAGGGAGGGAGGGGAGGAGGAAGGAAGAAAGGAAAAGAAAGATCAAGTGAGTCTGGTAATGTGTGCAACATTCCGTAGCTGTTGTCCCCCACCTCTCCAAGGAAGGGCTCCTGGCTACTTTCACAGGAGTTGTTGTCTAGTTGAGACTCAACATGCCCATAGATCCCCTTGGAGATGCCTATAAGGGAAGAGAAAGGACTCTAGAAATTTCTCTTTCTGACTATTTCCTCTGCCATAGACCCAGAAGTGAAGAGCTGCCCAAAGGCCTATAGCAAAGACATTTATGACACTCAGGTTGGCCTGCAAAAGCCCACTGCGCCCAAACCACTAGCAGGGAAGAGAGATACAAGTATCTGTGTGTCAAGTCAAGCCAAGATCTGTTGGAGCTTCACTGTAGCCCAGATTGAGAAGGGCAAGGGCCATTCATTTCTACTAGGGCCAGGAGGCAGAAGGGCCTGCAATCCCCAGAGACCCATCTTCCTAGGGAGGGAGAGAGAAGTGACAAGGGCTGGAGAGTCCTAATTTATGACAATTACATGGAGCTACATAAAAACCACCACTGTCACTGGGGCCATTAGCTGTCTGGGCAACATCATAAAACACCCTTGCATCCAGGTTACCCTCTGCTCCTGCCAACCTTGCCTCTTGAGGTTAATCTCTCCAAGAGAGAGGCATGCATACCAAAAGAGAGAGAGGAACATAGAGCCAGATGTTGCTGTAATGTCCAATTATATCAAGAAACACTGCCATTAAATGAGGAGGTCAGAGATGGGAGGGAAGGGGAGTTTATGATAATGGCTGTTGTGGGGAACCTCCTCAAAACATCCATCCAGGAACCCCTATTTATTGGGTAGGATCCATTCTGTCTCCAGTATGAAATAGGAATCCCCATTGTAGGTTTGTATGCTTAGAAAATACAGATATAAACACACTCTTTAATAAATAGTAGCATTTATAGGGCACTTTAAGGCTAGCACAAAGCATTTCACATATATTATCTCATTTGATTGGTGCTGAGAGATTGGTGCTATTATCATTCCAATTTTATAGATGTGGAAACCAAGGTTGAGATAGGTTAAGTGACTTGCCCAGGGTCACCTAGCTAGCAAGCATCGGAAATAGGATTTGAACTCTGGTCTTCCTGATTCCTGGGGTACTATAGTTACCACTCCAGCGACTTTAAACTCAAAAACAAACAGGGGCAACTCAACTACCTAAAGATCCATGTGCCACATATTGACTAAGAAAACCGTATCTGAAAAATATCTATGTTCTATTGTATTTCTATTTATTTTGTAAAATGTTTTCCAATTACATTTAACCTAATTTGATCCACACTCCTGGAGTGTTGCTTTTTGAATGTTTGATATCTCTAAATTATACCACCTAGCTAAGTGGTTTGTATAGAGGGAACAATTTGCTCCATTCCTCTGGACTAAGGAAGGTGGTTTCAACTCCTGGCTAAGCATCTCAATGAGAATAGAACTGGGGAACTGCCCAAGTAAGACTCACTTTGGCCAGGCACAGAATCTCAAGAGGCAGGTGCCTCTTTCCTAAAGTCTCAGAGAGGAAATCTTAGATCACAAAACTAGGAAGTACCTTAGACAAAAGATGAAGACAAAGAAGACAAAACATGAAGAATCCGAAATGAGGCAAGAGATAACATATTTCAGTGCCCTCATCTTAAAGAAGAGGAAACTGAAGTTCAGAGGAAGGAATTCAACTTGCAGAAAGTCACACAGGTAAAGTGGAAGATCTAGGACTCCAAAGCAGTCCTTGTTACTAATAGTCCAATGCTCTTTGATTCAATTCCACAAACATTTATTGTCTCCTTTCTGTGTCCAGAGTCTTTGGCTCCAACTTGGGAAAGAAAGCAAACTTAGATCAGATAAGGCCACCTCCCTTTGTGGAACTCACTTCTAATAGGAAGATAAGACACAAACACAGATAATTGCAATAAATAATATTACATGATAAATGCATTAGAAAGGTACAAAACAAAGTGATATGGAGGTCCCATAAGGGAGGGAAAAATAATTCTCAATTGGGGGATCAAGAATAGGTCATATATTTAGGTTGGAAGGGACATTAGAGATCATCTATCCAAACCCCACTTCACCCCCCCCCCCCACTTCCAATTCATAGAAGGGGCAGTGAGGCCCAGAGAGATGAAACATGCAGGATGTCTTAGAGCTGTGTGGAGGGAGGCAGGAATAATTACTTGTCAGAGATATCATAGAGGGGATCCTATCTCCATGATGACTTTCCATCTCTGATGAGATTTTGTGAAATGGGAGTTAATATTGTCATTATAAACTAGCCTGGGTCTTGTTGGCATAGAGGTCTGGTTGCTTACTTCCACCCTCCCTCTTTTGTTAACTGCTCGAGCGCCAAGCAACTCAAGAAGCATCTCTTTGACCTTCTCTCCACCTACTTTCCTAACATGCCCTCCCTACAGCAACACACCCTCAGACCAGCTGTCCTAGAATACCAGTAACTACTTTACTCTAATCCCAAGAGTTAGATGCATGCCAACTACTTACAAATTAAGTAACACACTTACTTAGAAGAGTGATGAGGTCCAGATGTGCAGGGCCATTCTTTGTGGTCTCTTGGCTTCTTAGGTCTGATCTTCCTCATCTTCAATTAAGAGTCCTTCCTACTTTTCTTCTTGATTCCACTCCCCTTTTTCAACTCAGAAGACCTAGTTTCCCTCATACTACTGGGTGCTGCCAACCATTTTAAGATTCCCCATTGACCTCCAAAGAAAGAGAGCCATCTAGTGTCTCCCCTCAAATAACAGGCTGCCAGGGCTAGAGTGGACCTCAGTCTCAGACCTCCCTGAAGCATGCCCTTTATATTATCTCTGACAAGTGGCCATTCAACCACTTGAAGACCTCTAGCATAGAGGAACCCACTACCCACCAAGGCAGCCCATTCCACACTCTAATTGTTAGTTAGGTCTTCCTTATATCAAACTGAAATACGTTTCTCTGAAACTTTCTGGTCCAGAATAGATCTCATCCCTCTTCCCTCTACCATCTCTTCAAAGACATGAAAACAACTATTGGGTTCCATTATGCTTTCCTCCTCCAAGCTAAATGTTTCACCTTAAAAATAGCTATGAGTTGTGAGTATACTTGTAAATGTTTAACAACCAGTTGGGGGAGGAGAGAAATATACCCACCACATCCTTTTAAGTTTTATCTGCATTATTAACATTTTCTCCATTACCTTCTTAAATCTAGGCAATCAACAAAGCAATCAAGCTTGATTTATAGCATTTGCCAATTTCCAAGTGCTCACACTAAAAGTTTTAACACTTGACCCATGGAAGTCAGTTCTACTTGGTTCCAACACATCCCTGGTTATGAGTTTCCTCACAGCCTACACCGCTCCTGCTTATTTATGTCCTGCCTAATACATGACATCCAGACCTAACACAATCCTCCAGCATGGTCTACTCTGAGGAGAAGATGATGGGATTTCATACCCCCTCCCCACTTGTTCTCCTGGACTTCTACTTGCTAGTCATCCAGTATAAGATTACATCCTCAAGAGAAGGTGAGAAATGAGCTACTAGTATAATGTTGTGGTAAGAGCATCAAATTTGGGGTCAAAGGGCCTGAATTTGAATCCTAATAAGCTGTGTGACCTTGGACAAATCATTTCCTTAGAAGTGATCTTAGTTTAGTGATCCCTTCTAATTCTCAATCCTCAGGCCCCCTATATTTCCTTTCCAACTCAATGGGGCTTGACATACTGAGATCTAGTCCCTTCTATGAACTATTGACATCTCGTTCCACTGGAGGTAAAACCAGGTCACCACTAGATCTAACTCAGTGATCAGGAGCTGTCTGCCTTATAAACAGCCAGGGCCCTCAGCACCGGATTTTTCCTTTCTGGCCTAGCAAAGAATCACCCAGCAGTTTAGGGAGGCATTTCTGGATGAGGGAGCTACCTAGTACTTGCTTGTTAAAAGACTAAATAATTCATCCCACATTTCAGAAGGTGCAGACCCCAGGACAGAGAGAGCTTCAATGGAGAGTCAAGAGATCTTGCTTGGATACTGACTATTCCAAGTGACTAGAGGCAAGCCCCTCAAGCTCTTTGAGCCTGTTTCCCTGTCTGAGGACTGCGAATAAGTATCCTTGTTCTACTTGCCTCACAGGGTGGTTGTGAATAAAGTGCTTTGTGAAACTGAAAATTGAAAACATTTTTACCAATGAGAGTTCTTGTTATGAGATAGACTCTGGGATTAGTGGGACAGTACTGAGAACAGACAGAATGATGACTGTCTACAGACCCCGCCTAGACCTCGACACTCCATTCTACTCCATGACAGACACTGCTAATAAAATGTCCCAGCCAGACAGTCATAGGACATCACTCCAAGTTCAGATATTTATGAGGAAACTGTGGCGACTTCATTCTGACTTTAAAAAATATATCTATATCCCATGAAGGTTTTACTTCCTCTCTCCCCCTCCACTTTGCCCCAACCCCACTTCAGGCTTCAGCTCCTAGCCTCAGAAAGAGGGATTGTCAGGAGATATATGGGTAGGGCATGACCATTTTCTATAGGCAGCTGCTGCTCTATACTAAGCTGATGGTGGCAGTGGGAGGCGGGGGGAACCCTCTGGCTGGGAGGAAGATCCAATCACCAGGTTACCCACTGCCAGGCATGAGAGCCACAGAGCAGACAGATGATCACATAGAAAGGAAGCAGTGTGAGGTTGTGGAAAGAGGAATGAGTCAGGTAACCTGGGCTCAGATCCTGACTTTGGTACATGCTAGCCAGGGCAAGCTGCTTCTTATCTCTGAGCCTTGGTTTCCTCACCTGTAAAATTGAGGATAATACTTCTACTCCCCACTTCAGAGGGTTGTTGTGGGAAAAGTGCTTTGTAAAGCTTAGAAAGCACTATAGAAAGAGAAGCCCTCCCTGCCATCCACATAAGCTGCTTACCCCCATGTGCTGATTGGACTATGGCCAGCCTGGAGAATGAATATCCTCCTTCTAGGATGTGCTAACATGCTGTCACCCAATTATCCCTGGGGTCTCTGGGATGGAGGCCTGCTCACTGTTTGCACCTGTCCACAGGGACCTTCTGTCTCGTGTTCACCAGAGCTGCTTCTCTAAGAGCTGTATTTTTCAGGTAAAATATGACAGGCTCCATCCATTCCCGTTATATATTTCTCAGTAAATGGACAAGGTGAAAACTGTGTCAGTTCAAATCACTATCATGACACTTAATCCTGATTTAATGTGCCTTTTGCTGCAATCTTGAAAGTGCCTGAGTCTGTGCTGAGTTGGACAGACCAGCCTCCATGGGGACCCAAGGCAGTATCACCTTCAATAAAAGAATTTAGGGCAAAACAAAAACAAACAAAAATATGAGCTGGAGCTGGGGTGTGTGTGTGTGTGTGAGTGTGTGTGTGTGAGTGTGTGTGTGTGTGTGTGTGTGAGTGTGTGTGTGTGTGTG
>JAQQSU010002747.1:0-14581 GCA_028627135.1 Pseudochirops cupreus
ACAGTTACGGGAAGTGAGTAAAAGGGGAAAGAGAAATGGCAGCCCCAGAAAATTAAAGGAGAAAGCCAATCAGATGTCAGATGTCGGGGGAGAAGGAAAGGAAAGTAGGCATGAAGTCTTGCTCCTTTTATCATTATGTCTGACTCTGGGTAGAAACTGGGAATAAAGTTCTTCTATTTGGGCTCCAGGCAGTACCATGAGGTGATGCCCCTAAATGTTCCCTGAAGTATGTAGCCTTGCTGAACTGTTGAGACAAGTAGGTTCTTTTTCCTTCTAATTTGACTTGCCTGGGGAGTAGTTAGTTTCCTTTGCCTTTGTAGTCATCATCTGTATAATGGAAATGGCAAAGTTCCCAGAGATCTGCCTCTGAGAAGTGTAATGAGTGCTAATTAGCCATTTTAAAAGCACCTTAAGTTCTTAGGGAAAAATGCAAAGGACTATTATATGTTGTGGTAAAGGATTAATTAAATGGCAGCTTTAATGCAGTTATGTTTGAAGAGAAAAGGAGATTATGAGTCTGCTAGTCCTGTTTGTCACAGAGAGGAATTGGGGGTGAGCTCTGTACACAAGTGAATAGATTACAGTCCTGTAACGTCTGGTCAGCCAATTGTGACCTGTGCTTGTCTTAATGTCTTAAACACATATCTCAAGATGGGACCACTTGTGTTTGAGCCTCCCCAACTTGGATGAATCTGGTACATTTTTCAGATTAAATATTTCCCTCCCATTTGATCCAACTTACTCCTCTAGCCAACCCAAACTCAGCGGTAGAAAGAAAAGCTACCTTGAAGACATGATTCTTCCTTGGACCCCGCCATTAGTAAGCGTGGCCTCCCTCATGCTCCTCACTGGAGACGGAAAAGGGCATTATCTACCTACGAGAGTTGAAACTGAAACAAATAGGAGTTTGATTTCTTTTCAGATAAAAGAGATGATGCAAATGAGAATTTTATCTTGCATGGAGGAGTGACAAAGTATGAGGCTGAATCCTACTTGATTACAATCTTCCATCATTCTGATTTTATAATCACTGAATGGAATCAATCAGCTTTCAATTGTTACCTTGGTGAAAGATTAAAACATCATTACTTGTCGTATATATTTCACACTTTAGCAGATTTTAATAAACTGAATGCGTGAGAAATGGCGGCATTATCTTTCACAGTATTTAGATGCTAATGACATTTCTATTGATTTTAATCCACATTTGTTGGCCAAAATGAGTCAGATTCAGGTGAAGCGTGGCGTCCCATAACCAACACTAACAAATGGAGACTGCTGAACGCTGAAATGGTCAAAATGAAACCATTAATCAGAAATATCATAAAGTAATTGCCAAAAAGCAAGGGAGGTCTTATCTTACTAATGACCATCTTTTATGGTATATTGATCCATTTATAACGTTTGCATGTTGGTGACTTCTCAAAAGGAATATTAAAAAGGAAGTATACAAAGCCCTTCAAAATGGGCAAAATTTGAAGATCTGATCAGTGGAAAGTATACAGAATCAGATATACAATCACAGGTCTGAGAACCTCACTACTCCTCTTTGAGTTTAAACTTTTTCCAAAACCATTCATAATTTGGTAAACCTGTACTCTAATGCCAATTTCAGTTTGCAGGATGTGAACAATCAGGGTTATTAGAGAAAGGGAAAGCTACTCCCTTTAAGAAAACGCTCAATCTTCAAAGACTTTCTCAGTCTTTTAAGTAGTTAGTATATGCCAGGCACTATGCTAAGTGCTAGGGACACAAAGAAAGACAAAAGACAGCCCCTGTCCTCTAGGTTACAGGACAGAAGGAAAGAAGATACAAACAACTATGTACATACAAGATACATACATTTTAGCATATTTTTCCAAAGTTAAAAAACAAAAAGTAATACAAGGTTCACAACAATTAAAGTTTTGTTCTAATTCTTCAACAGACACTAAGACCGTAGACTTAGAGATGGATAGAAGCCTAGAGGTCATTTAGTCCAAACCTCTAATGTTACAGATAAGGAAACTGAGGTACAAGTGACAATTAAACAGATAATCTATGGTAGAGATGGGATTCTGACTTAGTTCCTTTAACCTAATCCTCTTTCTAAAATCCCTTTTTCTCTCTACTTAAAAACATGGACTTTCCATCAACACTGCAACCTTGGGACTCTCCACTTCCCATCTCTCTCCCTCTCCTTGGCTTCCGTATTTCCTGAGACACAATATTGAAATTTGACCAGTTAGTAACCCTACAATGGCCTCTAAGTGTACAAGTAAAAGGAAGAGATAATTGATGAAATAAACTTCATTTTGGTCTTATTTTAAGAAACTGCCTCAACTACTCCAACCTTCAGCAACCAACCACCCTGAGCAGTCAGCATCCATTAACACTGAGGCAAGACCCTCCACCAGCAAAAAGATTACAATTCACTGAAGGCTCAGATAATGGTTAGCATTTTTCGACAATAAAGTATTTTTTAATTAAGATACGTATGTTTGATTTTTTAGATAATTCTATTGTATACTTAATAGACTATAGCACGGTGGGAATATAACTTTTATATGCACTGAGAAACCAAAAAAAATTAATTTGACTTGCTTTTATTAGATACGCTCTTTATTAAGATAGTCTATAACCAAACTTGCCACATCTCCAAATTATGCCTGTATCCTAAATTATAACATTTGACCTGAAGTGGTCCTTGTCATATGATTTCACCTAATATATTTTCAAAGACCTAATTAGATAAGATATGCCTAAACAACATGAAAGCACTAGATTGAGATCCAGCAAACCTGAGGTCTACTCCAGGATCTGCTGCTACTCAGCTATGTCACCTTGGACAAAGCATTTCATCTCCCTAGGCCTCAGTTTTCTGTCCTGGAAAATGAGGGGAGTGGGCTGTCTAGCCCAGTTTTGTCTACAAGGACTCTTCTCCTGATTCTACAATTTGAGAATCCCAAAGTTACATACTTTAATGTCTATAAGGGCAAATGTTAGTGCCCTTAATTTGCATATGGGGAAAAAAGAGCCAAAGTGATTTGAAACACCTCAAACTCATTTGATTCTCACAACAACCCTAGGACACAGGTGTTTTCCCCTTTTACAGGTGAGGAAACTGGACTAGGAAAGACTCAATTGTGTGCCCAGTGGTAGGAGAAAGAAATCCCCTCTCCCTAAGAATTGAGGAATTGAGGAACTAGGCACTTGTATAGGCCTAGTTCACCTTCCATTACTGGCTCTCCTCTCTGCTGCCAAGGGTCACATTCTTCAAGTTTGCCTCGTTGCTCAACTACTTCTGGCAAACTCGAAGGCTTGCCTTTTAAAAATCTGCCAGGGGTGTGGACAATCTTTTGCCAGTAAGTAAGTAAGCTGTCTCCTAAGTCCATTAAGTCTGAGCCAAAGAACTTTCACTCTTCAAAACAAGGTAATAATGTGTGAAGCACATCCTTGTGCATTAAGATCCTTCTAGAGGAGAGAATTCTGGGAAGATGGCAGAGTTGGTCAGAAAATTTCAAGCTCTCAAGATTTTCCTCCATGAAAGAGATAAAATAGCGCCTCTGGCAAACAGAGAGAGACAACAAATAGGAGTATGGGCAGAACAGGGATCTTCTTGAGACAATGTAAGAAGACATGAAGAAAAATCTCAGGACTAAATTTCCTCCCAGTGAAAAGTAAACACCACACCTCCAGGCTAGGGTCCCCTTTAACAACCAGCGGCATGTTAATTCAAGAACAAGCCGCAAACCGGCAAGCCCAAGAGTTAGTTGGGTTGGGAGGCTGCCTTGGCCCTAGCCCAGGGAACTTTTACTCCACCCACCCCACCCCCAGAGATGGGCATCTGACCTGGGGAAGATCCAGGGAACCTCTGCTGACAAGGAACGCCAGACCCAGCTGTGTTGCCAGAAGCAGCAGGGTGAGAAGGAACCAGAGCACCCAGTGAGTGCAGAAGCCATGGGGCAGAAAAGCCCCTGGCTGTGGGCACTTACAGGAGGCTCAAGGTCTTGGTTTGAGTTCAAAGTCAGAAGAGAGAACTGAACAGGGTCAGAGGCCAGAGGCATCACCCCCCATACCCCAGGGCTAGAAGTGATTATAAAAACTAAGTTATTACCCCCAAAAAAATTGCACAGGCAAAGAAAAAAGAATCTAACCTATGACAGGCACAGAGAACACAGGGATTCATCTTCAGAGGAGGATACTGAAGCAAAGAAACCCTCTTCTCTCCCACAGAGCAATGTCAAATGGTCATCTCCCCAAAAAGAACTCATTGAAGAACTTTAAAAAGACTTTAAAAATCAAATGAGAGAAATTGAGGAAATTTTTAAAAGAAAAATAAGAATAATTCAAGAAAAGACGATTATGACAAAAAAAAATCAACCAATTAGAAAAGGATCCAGAATCTTAAAAAAGAAAATAACTCCTTAAAAATCAGAATTAGGCAAGAGGAAATCAGTGAAGTTATATGAGATGAAGAAATAAAAAAACAAAATATAAAGAATGAAAAAATAGAAGAGAATGTAAAACATCTCACAAAAAACATCTAGATCATAAGATCTAGAGAACAGATCAAGAAGAGGAAACAAAAAAATAATTGGACTACCTGAAAGTTTTGATCAAAAAAAGAATCTTGATACAGCAATACAAAAAATAATTAAAGAAAACTGTCCTAAAACATTAGAACAAGAAGACAAAGTGAAATAGGAAAAAAAACCCACTAATCACCACCTGAAAGCAATCCTATGAGAAAAAAAATCACAGGAATATCACAGTTAAATTCTAAAACCCCCAGATCAAGACAAAATATTACAAGCAACAAGAAAAAAACTATTTACATGTGATGGTACCACAATTAGAATCACACAAGACCTAGGTTTGGCAACATTCACTGGTCTTGGAACACTATTTATCTAAGAGCAAAAGAACTTAGTCTTTAGCCGAAAATATCATACCCAGCAGAGCTAAGCATAATTCTGCATGGGAAAAAAATAAATGGACATTTGATCAACTGTCAGACTTAAAAGACTCTCTTAAAAAACAAAAAAAACAACCCTGAATTCAATAGAAGATTTGACACACAAGAGCCAAGGGAAATATAAGGCACATACCAATGACCAATTACAAGAGACTAAATAAGGAAAGAACGTTTACCTTTTATATATGGAGAGTGTGAAACCTATGTCAAAGATTGTTACTAGTAATTAGATAGCTTATAAGAAAAATTGGAGTAGACCTGTGTATGCTATGACTTTAAAAAGTAAAACCATTCAAGAACAGCTAAAAGAGTAATTATACAAATGAGGGGCAAGACAGAGGAATTAGATGGGAGATGGAGGCTGTTAGTTCTAGAAACCTACTTTCATCAGGAATGGGTTTAAGAGGGGAAATTTTATATATACATATATATATATACATATAGATAGATAGATAGATATGTCTATATATACATGCATACACACACACACATCTAGAAGAGTATAAAAGTCTTCTAAATGTAAAAAGAAATAAAACCTATAAGGGGATGAGGACAGGGGAGAGGATAAAGGAGGGATCTTTAGACGGGAGGGTAAGGGAATTGTTGAAAAGGTGAGTATAGAAGGAAGTTTAGATTTAGGGGAATGGGAGACTAAGGGAGAGATTGCTGGAGTGGGGGTAGGTTATGTAATAGGAGGGTAAGGTAGCAGGTAGAAGTAAAGTAGAGGAGTTAGGAGAGAGAGCAAAAAGATATTCACAAACATAAAAAAGATTAGGAATAGAATCCCTTAGGAAAAATATGTGTTTATATATGTATATATGTATTGTATATATATTAATACCTTTATATAAATATATCCATGCTCAGTTGTAGCCTTGGGGTGGTGAGTAGGGGGGAGGAAGGGGGAAAAAGAACAAAGTAAAAAGTGTACAGCAGAGAACAAAAGAAAACCTATAAAGAACCAAAGAAAAGATGATCAGCTTTCAACTTAACACACAGTATTTAATATATAGGCTTTCCTGAAATGATAAGCTGTTGCTATATATTCTGCATCCTCTCCTGTGTTCTGCAGAACACAATATTTTTTTTTCTTTTCTTATTTTATATTGAAAAAAAAAAACATCCTTGTAGTGGCACAGTGGATAGAGTGCTGGGCCTAGAGTTAGGAAGACTCCTCTTCCTGTGTTCAAATCTGACCTCAATTTCCTCATCTGTAAAATGACCTGGAGAAGGAAATAGCAAACCACTCCAACAAAAGAAAATCCCAGATGGGGCCATAAAGATTTGGGCTCAGCAACTCAACAGCAACAACAAAATCCCATTGTCTATTACCTACCCCGTACCTCATATAATTTCATCCACTGGAGTAGGCAAGAGAGGGAAATCAATCAATCAGGGATGTCCTGATCAACTGACCTTTCTGATCCATATATATTTATTCCGTATGTGCTTCTAGGTACACATGTTGTCTTCCTCAATAGAATATGAGCTCCTTGAGGGGAAGGACTGTTTCATTTTTGTCTTCATATTCCCAGAACCCAGCACACTGCCTAGCACAGAGGAGACACTTTATAAATGCTCATTGACTGACTGACATATGGAGAAAGCCCAAAAGAGGAGGAAGCTCCCTTGTTTACCAGACCAGCAGTCAATACACTATATGCACATGCTTCTCATGGTATTTAAAGAAATGTACATTCTTTTCTGAAACTCAAAGGTGAATGAACCTGTCTGAACTGCTTAATGAGCTGACATTGGGTCCAGGTTCATAACTCCTTCCAGCAAACCTGAACCAAAGGTGAAGCTTTAGGCAAGCAAGCTCGAGGCATTGGAAGGATTAGGCCAGCTTCCTCCACTTGGAATTCTAGATTCATTAGTCAGAGTAAAGTTCATGAAGAGCAAACTCCTTCCGAGTGGCAATAGAAGCAAAGACAACCAAGCTCCTACACTGGATATTTATTGAACTTTTCCACAGCTTAGAAACCTCTTTTGAAAGACTAAAGGAAATGAAGGAAGCTATAGCCTTCATATATTTTCTTGTTTTTGTGTTGCTATGATCAGGGTTGCACTCTGTCTTTATTTAGGTTTAAGGAAGCCTAAAATAGGGATAGGACCAGAGATTAGAGCTGTCATTCCATTAATATAGGGAACTCCCAGATGAGAAAACTCCCTTTACCAACACAGGCTCTTTTATTGCCCTCCTGGCCCTGTTCCTGGCTCCCCAATTTCCAAATGATGATTTCTCATTCTTGAATTTCCCTCAGCTCCTAGGGCATCCTTGCTCCCCCTGCAGCCAGGCTTCTCCCCATGGAGCATCTCACCCCACTCCTCCCATTGGTCAGTTCTTCCTGAGGGGCTCAGGCAGGCCTGCTTTCATTCTCTGGGTCCTATTCCTAACTTCTGGCCCTTAAAAACGATACCTTCATCTTGCCACCCCACCCCACCCCTTTTCAGCTCTCTTTTGCATGTTATCCTCACCCATAAGAAAGTAAGCTCCTTGAGGGAAAGGACTGTCTCTTCTTATTTGTGTTCCTACGCCCAGGCATACACCTGGCATGGTTATAATATATAATATATTCTTAATAAATGCTTGTTTCCTTCCTTCCTTACTTTCCTTCTGTGCAACATTGCCCCTTAAAGGAGAGGTTCTTAACCTGATGCCTATGAATGTTTTTTAAAATATTTTTTTTTATTGATTTCAACATAATTGGTTTCCTTTGCAGAGATGGGGGTCTGTGGTTACAGAATACTGCAGATTTTTGTTGGTCTGTTGATTAATATAGCTGAATTATTTTTTATTTTCTCTCTTCTTAGGTATAAGATAACTCTCTGGATAGGAGAAATATATATGGAAACCAAGGTAACATAAAAGCAAAATCTTTTTTTAATTTTTTCAAAAAAAAATTTACTAAAATCTAGATAAAGTTGTTGGGTTTTTTTAATGAGATGTACCTGAATTATAGTAACAAGCAATGAATACTGAATAAAATAGAGTCTACAGATGAGTAGGTGAGGGATCAATTCAGGTTTTAGTGTTGCTTTTGTTTTTTTATGTAGGGATAAATTTAGATTCTATTTTTCGCCTACAGCAATGTTAAAGGGTCCACATAGATTTTTTTTTTAAGTTTCTCTTAGTCCTGGCTTTAGGACTTATGGTTCAAGCACTTGAGATGCTATTATGTGCCTTCAGTATCTATTGACTGGTTCTACTTTCTCTCACTACTGAGCCCAGATCCACCCCCTGCCTCATATTCTTTAATGGCCACTGGGCTTCGAATCTGGAAGATTCATCCTTATGAGTTCAAATCTGGCCTCAGACACTTACTAGCTGTGCAAGTCATTTAACCCTATTTGCCTGAGTTTCCTCACCTGTAAAATGAGTTGGAGAAGGAAATGGCAAACCACTCCAGCATCTTTGCCAAGAGAACTCCAAATGGGGTCACAGAGAGTTGGACATGACATGAAATGACTCAACAATGGCTTCAGGTGCTCTACTTTCAATCCAGCTATCTGAAGATCCAAACTAGCCCCAGGAAAAAATGTTGAAGTAAGGTTGTCTTTAAAGTCCCTCCATTTCCCTCCATATACTTCTTTCTCCTTCCATTATCCATCTTTCCTTTCTCCCCCATACACCAGCACAGTTCCCTGGAGACTCAGTCTTTCTTTACAGATTTCCACCCCCCTCCGCCCCCCCCCAGAAGTAGATCAAGACCTATTCTATACCTAACTCTCCTTTCACCTATATATCCACTCGCATCCCTTGCCCCTTGTAAAACTTCAGTTGTGGCCATTTATGCTTCTGAAATTCATAAAAATATCTCAATGTGTTTGAATCTGTCTTTCATTCTGTCTTCTCAGAGCCTGTGACCAGATCACTGACCTGAATTACATAAGTTAAGGTTTAAGATATTAAGTATTTGGGGTGGCTAGGTGGTACAGTGAATAGAACATCGACCCCGGAGTCAGAAGGACCTGAGTTCAAATCCGGTCTCAGACACTTAACACCTACTAGCCATGTGACCTTGGGCAAGTCACTCAACCCCAATTGCCCTGCCTTCCCCCCCTCCAAAAAGAGAAAAAAAATATTAAGTATTTGCATTTGAATAGACATAATAAATCTTTGTTGATTGGTGGACTCAAAGTCAGTGGGAGGTATTTTTGGCAGGATGCAGGGCAGTTTTGTCCAAAAGTCAAATGGGCAATTACCCTGGATGCCCTTTATAATGGTAGACCCCTTCAAAAACAACCAAAAAAAGCAGGAAGTTTCTTTTAAACCCTGTGATACACTTAAACAGACAAATCTGTCAGACTTGAACAGTAGAATTCAGACAAATTTTTCTCACAGAGAAATAGATTTGGAGACCTATCTGCTATAATTGATTACAAATTTCCTCTGGACAATGATCTATTTTTTTTTAACTGGGTTTCCCTATCTTTCCCAGGCTGGAAGTGAAGTCAGATTTAAATGCTGACAAAGAAGCTTCGTGCCTTGCCCTGTTTCCAAACTGGGGTGGAGGGGAATGGTGAGTAACCCCTTCTTAAGCAGTCTGGCCACCTTCTTCTGCTCCTGGAGGCTTACCATATTGGTGCTGGATTTAGTGTGGACACTTGATCAGCTTTAACACTGATGCAGCTCACCTGAGTTCAAGCAATCTAACCAGCTCTATCAACTGGCATTACATGCCACACCCAGCTGTCTTTTCAGAAAATGAAATCAAGGAACTAGGAATATATATATATACGTAGATATATATATATATATATATATATATACACACACATATATATATACATATATATATATATGTATGTATGTATACTGTTATCCTTTCCACATCATGGGGGTTAGGGGCACTGCATCCCCCCCACACATACACACACATACATACACACACACACACACACACACACACATACACACATGAGCTAGAAAATCGACCTAAAATTTTTTTACCCTCCCTTCCCACTGATTTTTTTTCTTTTTCTTTTATGGGGTGTTTACAGTACCTTGCTGTAAAATCTGGCTTAAGTATTTGGTCATAGACTCTGTGTCATCTGCTGGCCTTCCGGTGTCATCTTTAGCTTCTGCAAAACTTCCAAAAAATTCCCATTTAATTTCTTATTCCAGCCTGCAATATATCAAAACCACAATGAGGAAAGTCACTATGTGGCAGGTATAACTGTGATGACTTGTTCAGTGATTTGGTTATGTTCAACTCTTCGTGACCTTGTTGACCATACTGTCCATGGAGTTTCCTTGACAAAGATATTAAAGTGGTTTGCCATTTCCTTCTCCAGTGGATTGAGGCAGAGGTTAAAGGAGTTGCTTGTGGTCTTCCAGCTGAGACTTGATTTAAACTCACATCTTCCTAACTCAAAGCCCAGTGCTCTATCCACTAAACGGTCTAGCTGTCAAATACAATGATTACAAGAGTAAAAATGAAAACAGCACTAAAAATGTCAGTAGATCCAGACTAATCATAATGATTAGTCTTGGTCCCAAAAAACAAATGAGGCAAACTTCCTTTCTCTCAGTGTTGAGATGGGGGTGCTGTGAGATACATTGCATGTGCTGTGAGATACAATCCTTTTGTCAATTCTTCTTACTAATTTTCTTTGTTACCAGAAAGTAATTAATTGAAGGATGTATTGAAAAATTACTATGATATACTAGCAAAAACACTAATAAAACTTGGTTGGTTTTTTTTCTTTTAAAGAAAGACCTGAAACTGAGAGGCAATGTGAACTAGGATAAACAGCCCTAAACTTAGGGTTAGAATTCCTGATTCTGCTGCTAACTACCTTGTGTCCTTGGACAGGTCATTTCCTTTCTGTGAACCTGAGTCAAAAATGAGATTAATTAGATGATCTCTCCGATTCCTTGCAGCTCTAAATTTCTATCATTAAAAGCTTAAAACAGACAAAAACATCCCAACGTCATTTTATAAATTTTATTGCAAATGTTGAGGCAAATCCTTGGCAATCTTGACTATACTAATATCATTTAAAAAGGTGTACACCAAAAGCCCTGCGAGCTATTATTTTTAAATATATCTTATAAAAGTACAGTATAAATTTTTCCCATGTCCCTATTATAGAGCAAAGGGAGGTACTCATGCTCACTTCCACACAAGATTATCATGAGGAAAACCCTCCTCAACTTTAAAGGATGATGTACATGTGAGTTATAATACAGGAAAAATAAGACAACATGGCATCTAGAGAGCTGGCCTCAGAGTCAGGAAGAACTGGGCCAACTTCTGCCTCTTGCCACTGGCACAGTGACACCAGTCAAGTCATTTAATCCGAGTGGCCCAGTCAAGACTATTAAATCCTAGAATAGCTGCTGGTTTGTATTGGTAAAGGGAATTTCCTTACTAAGAGTTTCTTGTGCCAGTGAAATCACACGTCTGTTCCAAAAATACAAATGAAAAAAAGAGAAGGCCTCAATAAAATTTTCACAGGTAGGTGTTTAATGAGCCTGGACAGTCATATCACATGGACGTGCCTACACATGAAAAGACCAGCCCTACCCAAGAGTCCAACTGCTGGAGTCCCTCCCTCACAACTCACCCAGTCTCAATACTGCATGACTGAATTGATTTCATTTATTTATTTGATTGTTTAATTTGTTCAGCCCAATAAGCATTTATTAAACGCCTGCTATGTGTAGGAGAAAGAAATGGTAAACCATTCTAACATCTTTGCCAAGAAAACCCCATGGACTGGACAACTAAACAACCACAAATGCATAAGGTACTACGCTAGTCCCGAGAGATGTAAAGGCAGAAATGAAAAAGAGTCCTTGCCCTCCGAGAGCTTACATACTACTGAGGGGAGAGAAACAAAGAGATAAGCAAATATGAGATAGATCGAGAAGCTGCCTACCATGTACAAGGTCCTGTCCCCTCCCCACCCATACCTAATCTTTGGTACGTGTGCACCTGAGTTTAGGGGGTCATCTCCAGTCGTCCTGATCTATATCTGAGGCAGATGGCTCTGGAGGAGAAAGTGAGACTGGTGCAGAACCTTCCCTCACTTAAATCCAATCCATTTGTAAGTCATGACATCACCTTCCTGATGTCATGGTCCTCTTCAGGAACAAAGGACAAACAACATACATACCTGGGTTTAGAAACTGCTTCTCCCAAAGAGATAACCTCATTCAAAAGAGCATCATAGAGAAGAACAGCAGCTGTGACTTTTCACAGCACCACAAGCCAAAATATAGCCAATTAATTTTTAAAGTGTTTCTAAAATTTCATCAAAGTCCTCTCCTCTTTGTCTTCTCAGGGCTTGGCTCCTCCCCATCATTGCTCTTAAGGACAAATACTGATGGCACCATTGCTGCATCTTATCTCATCACACATGAAGTTCTGTGAAACGGAGTCATTAATTGAGCTGTATGTCTTAAACCAACGTAGCAGATTTCAGGGGATGTTAAAAGAATCTGATAACCTTGACCAAAAAACTTTGCTTTCCGCAAATTCTATTAAGGGATCCTTTTTAAAAGATGATTCCTTAGCTACCTCTGGCTCTCTGGCATATCAAGACAATTCTAAGTAACTACGATTTTTAAAAATGCCTTAAGCATATGGGTTTTGGAGAGAGAGGGGGTTAAAGAGAGGAGGACAAGTCCACATTTCCCCAGTGCTATGAAGATTGGTAGTTTGGCCTACTGAATAAAGAGCTAGTTCTCTGAGACAGGAGAAACTGGACTCAAGAAAGGTACAACTATACTGAACTCAGGCTTCTTCTCTGGTCCTTGATTGTGTGACCTTCAAGAAGCCACATCATATTTTTGTGCCATAGCTTGCTCATCATAAAAGTGAAGTTAATACTCATCCCTTCCTACATCCCAGAGTTGTTATAAGGATAAAACAAGATTAGGTGAAATCTTATTTGAACTAATTTGATAGGACATCAAAATGACTTCATTAAATGCTAATTATGTTTAAATTAAAACATATTTCAACAGTGAATATAGGGAGCATTCTCTCTTCCTGTTTTTAAGTAAATCTTCTCATTGACACCCATTCAATTCTAATGACAACCTGCCTATTCACCTCTACTCTGTACCCTACTAAGACATCAGTCACTACAGTGTCCCCTACTGCAGTCTCTTAGTTTTGTTATAACTAGAAACAGAAGGCCTAGAATTTATTTCTAGTTTCAAGGTGGATATGCTATATGACTTTAAACATGTGACAGGGCAGTGCCTCAGTTTTCTTTTCTGTAAATGCCTAAGGACTCAAATGGATCTGTGATCTCAATCATCATCTAGCCATACCTACCCTTCCTGTATAATTCTTGTCCCATGTTCTCCCAAAAGTTCACAAGGGGTCTACCCAACATGCAAGGGGGGGCCTTCTTCACTTTTTTCTTACATCAGAAAGAAAGCAATGGAGCACAAAAGCTGTCCACCAATTATCCTTCATTCTTGCCAAGTGACCAACTTACATTTTCTTTTTTGACCATACATTTCCCTGATGACATCCTTTACTCAAGTTTGTTTTTTGCAGTTCCCTTGTCAAATGCTGCAGATTGCTCATACAGACCATATAACTCTTCATTGCCCACTGAGTGACATTCATTTTTAATTTTACATTTCTCACAGCCATACAATACCAGTAGATTACTGGTTTGAAAAAAATATAAACCTTTGTCTCTGGGAAGAGGTTGGAGTCATTAAAGTAGCTATTCAATTTCCCAAAGATAATCCAACCTATTCTCTTTTTGTTTAATTCTTGACTCAATTTATTGTCCATTTGTAGTGTCTGTCTCAAAGATATAAGTGTGTGTGTATGTATATATGTATATTATATGTACAAATACACACATATATATTCATATTCACATACATATACATATACAAATATAGACAGATGGCCATAGTACATGGTAAATAATTACACATCACAATCTAGACAAAAGGCATTTTCATCCACTTGTTTTTTTCCTATGTGGACAGTTAGGCTAAATTTTTTCTAGTGTCTATGGCCCCTTTCCAGGAGGTTCTGTAGCTTTTCAAGTCTTAAAGCAACCAACAGAATGTCATTTGAAAATGGGAGTGGTTGGGGGGGGCGGAGCCAAGATGGCGGTGTAGCAGCAGCAACATTTTGCAGCTCTCACATAGTCACCCCAAAATACCCATAAAATAGGACTCTAAACCAATCCTAGAACTCTAAAACGTACACAAAGATACTTCCCACTAAAGTCAGCTCGGCTACGAGGAACGATATCAGCACTGCGAACTGAAACCAGCCTGGCCTGAAGCCGCTGCTGAGCCCCAGGGGCGGCTGGACGAGAGGAGTGGTGAGTGGATTAGTGGCAGCTGCGAGCAGCATTGAGAACTAGGTCAGTGGGACTTGCAAAATTAGGAGAGTAAAGCAGTCCGGCCAAAAGGCCTCCAGAGCGGAAAAGCAAAAGGCAGAGGTTTTGCACCCACCTCCGCCTTGTAGCTTCCCGCCCATGGCCTGCAGACAGCAGGGGGACTAAGCTATTGTTCTGAGGCCAGTGCTCTCGCGTTGAGCGGCCTGGATCCAGATAGCCGTCTTGGGCCTCCATCTTGGAGTCTTCATTATCCAGTGAGCCAGAAGTAAGTAGGAAGGGTCCCAGCACCTT
>JAQQSU010002748.1:0-14581 GCA_028627135.1 Pseudochirops cupreus
AGCCGAGCTGACTTTAGTGGGAAGTATCTTTGTGTGCGTTTTGGAGTTCCAGGATTGGTTTAGAGTCCTATTTTATGGGTATTTTGGGGTGGCTATGTGAGAGTTGCGATATGTTGCTGCTTCTACGCCGCCATCTTGGCTCCGCCCCTATAAGTACCTTTCTAGTTTTAAAGATATAGGGAGGAGAAATAATTATATTTCAAAGCAACATAGTAGGTGCTTAGTAAATACTGGTTAAATTGTGAATTTGATAATAGTATTTATTCATTTTTATTTAATGCTTAGTATTTGTGGATTTGGGGCTTAGAGGCAAAAGAGAACAGAATAGCAGTTAGAAATTCCATTACATGGACTTGTCTTATTCTCCAAATATTAGCACGTGATAATATTTTTCATCTCAGGATCTCAGTATAAGCTGTTAGAACTGATTTGTATTAAGCCACACTCATTTAGACATTTTGTCTATAATTTTTCTTGACCTACCAGAATTGTCAAAAGAGGACATCTTGTCACCAATTTTAAATGACCTGGGATACCCAGAGGGGCCAAAGTGATTCCTTTACGCACAGAGCTTGGTACATAGTGCGCACTCAATTAATATTTATTGCCTGATTTTCCAAAACCGTAAGGATGAAAAATTGTGAAGCCTTATTTCAGTGGACCAATGTAATTTAAGTATAGACTGCTAAGTTTTTGGAGTTGTCTTAGTTAGCTACGGCTTACACTGCAAACCAGCTAGATCTTCTCTGACTGTTAAGGACATCATACACAGGAATAATAATAATACCAGTACCTAATAACAAGCACTTTATATACCTTATTATTTGAGTCTCACAACAACCTTAAGAGGTACCTACAGGGGTTATCTCCAATTTGGTGATAAAGAAGTGTTCCCTAGTTCCTGGAATTTGAACTGATTTAGGATGTCTAAGGTACTATTATTATTAAGGTGTTAATGGACTCATCAAAGATGATTTCATGTTATGCCTTTGCTCTTGTACCTTTTTCCCATTTCCCACATTTCTTTCTAGCTCTTACCAGTCTTTAGTTGTATAATATTTCTAGATATTTCTGGCAGGTGAGCTGCTGCTTGTCTCTGTGTAAAGGTAATCACTTTTTTTTGTTGTGGTCATTTCATTACTTGATCAGAAGAAAAAAAGCACCGTCTGCAGATTTGATTTTCTATGAGAATAAAAGGGTCTAATGCCAAGAATAGGATAAGATGATCATTAATTATATCACTACTTTAAAAATTTGGGCATCAAGTGATATTTCACATAAGTGAATCACCCGGGAAATTGAATCTTTATCTTTCGAATACTCTCCTTATACAGACTTAAAATGCTCCCCATATCACTGTGCTGATTCTTCAGTCCCTGTCATCTAGGTTTATTGATTTGGATCAATGGTTCTCAACCTTCCTAATGCTGTGACCCTTTAATACAGTTCCTTGTGTTGTGGTGACCCCCATCCATACAATTATTTTCATTGCTACTTTGTAACCAATTTTGCTACTGTTATGAATTGTAATGTAAATATCTGATATGCAGGATGTGTTTTCATTGTTACAAATTGAACATAACCCACAGGTTGAGAACCGCTGCTCTAGACTGTCAGGCTTGGCTGATGTTTTGGTTAGTTTTGCTGAATTATTTTTTCCCCCTCTCTTTTTTTTTTATTATGTTACAAACTGTGGCTCACTGAGTAGAGGGAAAATATATTTGGAAATGAAAGTGATATAAAAAACAAAGTACCTAAATAAAAATGAAAAAAGTAGATCCACATTGTCACGAGAGATGTGGCAGTCTTGGCAATGGCCAGAGGTCTGGGATAGGGTGACCTCGTGTTTTCTATTAACAAGGTCAAGTGCAGCTGGATGATGTGGTGGATACAGTGTTGGCCTGGAGTCAGGAAAACTCTTCTTCAAGAGTTCAAATCCAGCCCCAGACACGTAGTAGCTATGTGACCCTGGACAAGGCATTTAAACCTGGAGGCTGAGCCCTCCCTCTGCTCCTGATTGATCTCTGATTCAGGGGGAAAAATGGAAGCTGAACATTGCTGTGGGCAGCTAGATGGTGAAGTGGATGGGGAGTCAGGAAGACTCAAGTTCCTGAGTTCAAATCTGGCCTCAGACACTTCCTAGTTGTGTGACCCTAGGCAAGTCACTTAACCTTGTTTGCCTCATTCCTATTCAGACCAGCTCTCTTCTTTCCCATGCCCATTCCAACCTAATTTAACCTTCTACTAATTCATTCCATTATGTTTTTTGGAACTCCCAAGCTATACTTAACAGATTCTCCTTTATCCTCAATTTTATTTCAACTTTCCTTCTGGCTTACTCTTAAGTGAAATTTGGTTTTCCTTTGATGACCCTCTCATTAATCAGTCAGTCAATATTATTATGTTGCTAATGTATGCTAGGCACCGTGGCTGGGACACAGTGATACAGTTCTTGTCTTCAGGGAGCTTGCATCTTATCAGCACAGACCTGTACATACAAATGTATATACAAGTTAGTGTTGCAGGGAAGGCACAAGCAACTGTGGGAATAGGAAAGACCTCATAGGGAAGGTTGTCCTTGAACTGAGCTTTGAAAAAAATCTAGGGATTCTAAAAGGCAGAGGTGAACAAGGAGCATATTCCATCTAAAGGCATGAAGATGGGAGATGTGGTGATGTGTGAAGAACAGCAGGAAGGCCATTTTGGCTGGACTGTAGAGTTTGTGAAGGAGAATAACGTGTAATAGATCTAGAAAGGTGGTAGGTTGGAGTCGGTTTGTAAAGGGCTTTAAATGCCAAACAGAAGAGTTCGTATTTTATCTTAGAGCCATTGGAGTTTATTGAACAGTAGAGTACTATGGTCTAACTTGTGTTTTATTAAAAAAAAATTACCTGCCTTTCCTTTGGAGTCTACTTTTACCATTCCTTTATCCCTTTCTTTCCTTTCCAGACACATGCATTTATGGGAGGTTAACATACTTTGTTCTAACTACTATTTCCAAATTCTGTCCCATCGCTGCTAAATAACCTTTCTTTCTTTCTTCAAAGCCCGTGCATTCTGATTACGTGTCCCTTTCCCACATCTTGTTCCCATCTCCGTATCTCTAGGTTATTTCCTCAGTCTTCTCAGTGATTTTAGCTCTTAGCTTAACGCAGGCTTTCTCTCCACCCTGTTCCCTGTCATTCTCGGGGACCTTAGTGTTGATGTTGACAAATGTTCCTGATCACACAATTCCTAGACTCTCAATTTCTCTGTTCTGTTAAAGCAACAGGGTTACAATTTAGCTCTTACCATCTTATTGTAACCATTTTGTTGAGTTGTTTTTTTCAGTCCTGTCTGACTCTTTGTGACCCCATTTGGGGTTTTCTTGGCAGAGATAGTGAAGTGGTTTGTCATTCTCCAGCTCATTTTACAAATGAGGAAAATAAGACAAACAGGGTTACGTGACTTGCCCAGAGTCACACAGCTAGTAGGTGTCTGAGGCCAGATTTGAACTCAAGAAGATGAATCTTCCTGATTCCATACCTGGCACTCTATCCACTGCACCACATACCTGCCCCATTTAACTATATCACCTCCAGTAGTAGTCATGATGATTAGTTTTCACTTTTATATGCTGCTTTAAGGTTACAATAATATAGTGAATATCTCCATTTTTCAAATGAGAAAATGAAGGCCCAGAAGTTGTGAGTTGCCTAAGGTCATATAGCTAATAAGTGATGGAGTCAGTATTCAAAGTTTGGGTTCTTCATTCAGTGTCCATATGGTGCTGTCTTGTCTTTGAAGGTAGATCCTTTATTTTCTCTCAAACCCCTTTATCTTCTAGATTCTACATATAAACCATATCTATTCTTTACTTCCTTCTGGGAACTTATACCAGTCTGATCTTCCCAAGATTCTGAACTTCAAAATTTTGCTATTCAACCACAACCTTTTATCCTTTATCCTTCCATACTTTTATAATAATACCAAACCATTTCTTTGTCCTCATCATGATGTCCACTGTATGCCCCCTCTTCTAACCTCACTTGCCCCCTTGTCCAACCTTGATCCCGCAGTTTGCCACTTTAATGTCCTTGTGAGTACTGTACTAGAATTCTTTAACCATTCACATTCTGTCATTCCCAACTTACTGATCCTGAATGTTAGATAATTGCAACCATTTGATTTCTTTCTGTCTTGGGGGAAAATATTGCAAATATCCAGAAAGAAAAGAGTTCAAGTACTAAGGATCCACTGTTAGGATCACAGAAGATTTGTTAGCTGTTGCTATAATGGAGCAGATATAATGGAATACTGTATTCCAGAAAACAGAAAGTAGAGGCATACAGCCAAGAACTTATCCAGGAAAATTGAGCGTAATCCTATGGGGGGAAAATGAACCCTTGATGAAAATACAGGACTTCAAAGCATTCCAAGCATCAATTTGAAACACAAGAGTCACGAGAAACATAGAAAGTGATATAGAAGTAAGTAATCAGAAAGCACTATACAAGGAAGAAATGTTTACATTCTAATATTGGGAGATGACATAGGGATCCTCTCAAAACCCTAAAGTCATCGGGATCATACAGGGAGTTAAATGAGCAGTGAGTAGGAATGAAAGAAGAGGTGTATTGGAAAGGGCCTTGAATAAACTCACGACAGATCACTTCAGTCTCTGAAGTAAAAGGTAATGTTATTTACCATCAGAATATGGCTTGGATTGGACCATATATGGAACATAGAAAAGGAGCAACCAAAGAAAGAGAGTTTTAAGTATTTTCTTCTTTGTCCATGAGAAAATACCATTGCAGACACAACAAGAATAGCTGCTGTGCTGGACAGATCTAGTCCTATCACGGAAATGAATTCTTTAAGCGATTGTGGCTTCTGGAGGCTGTCAGCTAAATAAGCTACTCATTTCTCTTTCCAGTTCTTTCTTCCATGGCTCTCAATTTGCAGGCTGCAGAGATCCTTATGTACTGTTTAGTGGTCCTGTTTCTATTTGAGTTGGACTTTACTGGGACAGGACATTCCGCAGAATTGAGAGTATGGGGAGAGGTTGTAGAGGAAAGAGATTTTCTCTTGGGATGGATATTGAAGTACTGAAACTATTGATAACCCATGGTTGGAGTATTTAGGTATTTCTCGTAGATGAGATAATCATAAACTAGCTTGAGTTGTAATTGAACCAAGAAAGTGATTCAAGGTTCCAGAAACAGTTATTAATAAAGCCTGAACCAAGTGTCTGACCCTGGACTTGAACTGGTTACACTTGGAGTTAGGTAGCTTGACAGAATAGCTGTTTTGTGATTTATTTATTGTTATTGCTGTGACCCTTTTCTCTTTTTTGTTTCTAGTTGTCCCTTTAAAAAAATGTTAAAGCATAACAATATTCTATCCAAGTTCTTTCCAAAATTGAAACCTAGTTTTAGTTGCCATTTAACTATAGCATTCTCTGAAACTTGAGAATGACCATTTGCTTAACACAGCTGTTGACTTCCTCTAGCTGAAATGCTTTTTTCCCCCCCTTTAAGATAAGCCCTTCCAAAGTAGAATGCAGACCACATGTATTATCCACCCTAAATAAAACTCAGTAAACTGCAGGCTCCTCCCATCATTTGCTACGGGCCCAGAATCCTTGGATTCCAGGCAAGGTCTCAGCTGTCCCAGTTTAGATTACTCTTTTGAGATTGGCTCTAGCCACCTACTCTTTTTCCCTCCCCTCTGCTTTCACTGGAGGAATGCTTTTGAGCCAGAGATTAAATGTAGCAGCTATCACCAGGCTCTCTTGAGTGCAGCTGGCACCATGGGTGTGCTTCAGAGCAGCTCCTTTTTGCTCTGAGCCCCCTGCCCTGCCTCCCCTTTCACCATGTTTCATCTGACATGATTTTGAGTACAACAATTCAAGAAGATTTTTCCTTTTGTACTTCATTATTCTCAAGTGTATTACCTCTTGATTGTTGGAAAAAAATCATTATAAGTTGTTTTTTATTTTTTTAAATTACAAATATTTTCAAGTTGGTGAAAGGGGCATTAAAGTTAAATCAGTTTTCACTGTTTTAAGTTGCTTAGTGCCTTCAGAGGAAATCACATACGATCTGGTGTGCCTACAATGCCTGTGGGAAGAATTGAATGTCCCTTATCTCCTTCTTGTCCTAGGGACAGTAACCATGAATGCCGCGTGTGCCGGGTGACAGTAGTAGGCTTGTCAGCTTATGCAAAACACATTTCCAGTCAGTTACACAAGGATAATGTTGATGCCCAGGAAAGAGAAGAAGATGGAAAAGAAGAAGAGGTGGAAGAAGAATACTTTGACAAGGAACTTGTTCAGCTAATAAAACAAAGGAATGAACAAAGCCGGTCAGTATTTTCTATGAATTTTAAAAATCCTCTGAGATGGTACTTCTGTACTTTTCAGCTCTGTAGCAGTCATGTTAAAGTGTTGGCTTCTGGGTTTAATTTAAGCTTGTGTGTTGTTTATAGATGTAGCAGGGCATTACTCAGAATTCTTTTCTGAAATTTTGAAATTGACTTAAAAACTAAATCTGATTTGTTGTCAAAGTTACATTTTCTACATTGGCCAATGAGTGTTACAAATTTGATGTTGATATTGTTTACTTTTAAAGAAGTCAGACTTGTTATAAGTTAGTAATCTGCTTATCATAGGGCAAACAGGGCTGAGGATAATTCTTGAGGATAAAATACAATAGTTTTGGCAATAAAAATACTACTTGTTTTATAAAGATTATGAATAAGTAAGTTATATTGATTTAAACCTTGGGTAGAGAGCCAAGCCAGTGGAGTTGGTTGTGAGACTTTATTTCAGAGATGGCTTCATGTGTAATGAAAACATGACAGCTTAATGTCTTTTTTTTTGTATGCTTTGTCCAGAGATTTATAATATTAAAAGTTAGGACATTTCCTCGTCTGAAGTCAGAAGAAAAGTAGAATTTCGTTAAAGTAACATGTTAGAATTAACCTATTTTGTATGTCCTAAGTATTTATAACAGCCCTTCAAGAGAGGCTGTCTTAAAATGTCTCTAGCAACATGAGTTCTTACATAGCTTAGTTGCTTAGTCCTTCAGATGACATTCCTGTTAAGTTCTGCGTAACAGCAGCTCACACCCTTCCTGTCTTGCAGTTGAAAGTTTATATTTCAGTTTTGTTATGTTATAGTAATTTTCTGTTATCAGGTTATCTGTTAATAGATAACAGTAAAGGAAAAGATATGAGCTCTTCAGTATGCTAGGTACTGTACTAGTTTTATCTTTGGAAGGATACCCTGACATGTTTCTGAAGCAATTTATTTTTGTAGTCATCTGTTCTTTCTATCCATGAATATTCAGTTCCTGCTTGTCTTACTTTTTTCTGAGGTGTTGTTTTAGTTGTTGTACTATTGAGAGTAGTCAGCTCATACTGGGAAAGGATTTCTAATTTAGGAGTATTGAGTAATAGCTTTCCTAAATATTCCTGGAACAGAAAAGTCTGACCCAATTAATTACTGATTTGTTAGATTTGGCATTGATAGACTACCAAGGAAAGAAATATAGGATAGCAGTTTACTTAATACTTAAAGAAGACATGTTTTAGTATGGATACTATAACTGCTGTTGGGTGGTTTGGGTCATCTTACTTAGAAAACTTTTGATTCCATATTATCTCATAGTATTTTAAAATTTTCGATTGGATTTAGGAGCTTGAATGCCAGTGAAGTTGAGTCCAAATAACAGTACCTTACATTTTTAAAGCACTTTTCATTTTTAAAAATTTCATTTGATTCTCCCAGTATCCTTATAGCTTATTAGATATTTCCTGTATAATTCTTACTCTACAGATGACTGTTTCTTCTACTGATTTGTGGTCACATAGCTGGATAGTAGAACTCAGGCCTTTTGATTTCAGATACTAGTGAATGAGTGCTTTTTCCAGGTTAGCACACTCTCTCTGATAAGACATTGATTTGAGACAAGGTCATAGGCCTTAGGAATGTCATTAGAAAGAAACCTAACCAAGCAATTATTGCTTTGATTTGGGGTAAGGAGTACATTGTTAGAAAATTATTTTAACATATGTTCCCATGATACTTTATTTGCTATAACATTCCTGGAGTTCAACAGTATTAATTTGGATTGTTCCATCCTAATTGTTCAATATACTGTGACTTGTGCTATAATGGTACTGTATCTGTGATTTGTTCTCTTACTTGAACTCCTGGTATTTATTGATTTTTCTGTTCAGTGTTAGCTATTTCTAGGTCCTGTTTATAAGTCCCTCAAAGGAGGAATAGTAACCAAAATGCCTATTTATATGCCCAGCCCTTAACATGATGTCCACTTCATAGTAGAGACTTGATAAGCATTTGTTGATGATAGTGAAGTGCTAGAAAACAACCACCAAATATTTATTGCCTCCATTGTATGAGGTTCAGAACAAGGTGCTGGTGATACAAAGAAATAGATTGTCCTTCTCCTCAAGGTGCTTAATTCATCTGTTGAAAAAAGGAAAGAGCACTACCATTTAAAGGCTCAAGAAAAACTTTGATGGTGAAGGTGGCATTTGAGTGGAGCCTTGGAAGAGGAACCTATGGTCTACTTTTTTTTGAGGGGGGAAGGCAAGGCAATTGGGGTTAAGTGACTTGCCCAAGGTTGCACAGCTGGTTAAGTGTCAGGTATCTGAGGCTAGATTTGAACTCAGGTCCTCCTGACTCCAGAGCCAGTGCTCTATTCACTTTGCCACCTAGCTGCCCCACTATGGTCTACTTTGAGGCAGAGTGATGAGGGAGTGTACTCCAGCTATGCAGGAAGGCTTGTGCAAAATCACAGAAGTTGAGAAATGGAGTGCTGAGGTCAGGAAACACCATGTAGGATGAAGGTGACTTAGTTTAAAAAAGTAAATATAATAACCTATCCTGGAGCTAGAGTTTTAGAAGACTTTAAATTCTAAGTTGAAGACTTTGTTTTATCCTAGAGGTAGCAGGGAGCCACAGAAGCTTCTCAGGCCAGATGTATTCTGTAAACCTAGTTATGGGACCTCCAGAGTTCTTGTCTTTATTTAGTGTATGTAAGCAAAACTATATGTGAGTCATCAAGTGAGTATTATTATTAAGCTCAGTATTCTTAAAATACTCTAGGGATAGCAGTTGCAATGGCTGACACATCTTAGTCAAGTTTTTCTTTATTAAGCCTTTTTTTGTCCTCTTTCCGTAGAAGTGAGAAATTCATCTTTATATTTCACATACTTTTATGGAACTCTCAGCTTTCTTCATGACAAAGAATCCTAATGTCCTAGCCTTTTGCTGGATTATCTTTTTCATTGGTTTGGATGGGTGCGCTTTAACTGGAGTAATAGTTCTTTAGTGCATTAAAATCTTGTCATTTAAAATGACTCAGAGTTACTGGCCTTTTAGCTGGGATTGAGAGGATACAAGAAATATGTTTTAAATCACCAAGGAAAACCTGTTTGTCTTCTAGACAAGACGAAACATCTGGGACGGGCCACGAAATAAAGTCTGACGATAGGCGCCAGTGGCGGAGAGAAGACCGAGGAGCTTACGATCCGCTGCCCTGGCACCACCGGGCGCCTCTTCAGCGGGATTGGAAGTGGGAAAAGGATGGCTTTAACGGTGGTCGAAAAAATAACTTTCCACATTCCTTGAGGAGTGGTGGCGGACCAAGAGGACGTTCTGGGTGGCACAAGGGTGGTCCAGGAGGGTCTTCAAATTGGTATCACAACCACAATAATTCTGGAGCTGGTTGGCATCCAAATAATGGAACAGTAGATTGGCATCATGCTGGTGCAGGAAGGAATTCTAATTGGCATTCTGAAGGAGCAGGTGGTTTCTGGCATATGAACAACGGTAGTGGAAACTGGCAATCCAAGACACGCGGTACAAATAATTGGAATTATAGTGGCCCTGGAGACTTATTTCAGCCTGGAAGAAACAGGAATTCTAATTGCCAAATTGATGACATGACCATGCTATGGAATAAGAAATCTAATAAATTAAATAAGTATAATCAAGAGAGATATATTTGGCAAAGGCAAGACAATAGAGGTCCCACAGAAGATAATAGTGATTACCTTTTGGATTTTACAAGTGATAAGCTTCCTTCAGAGGGCTTACTTGACTTCAGTAATTCTGAGCAGCCTGAAAGCCAAACCTCTAAACAAGCAGAAATTATAGCTTCTAAAGTAAGTGGAAAGAGTGGTAATGTACCGAAGGATAAAATTCATCGCTGGACTCCTTATCCATCCCAGAAAATCGTAGAGCCACAACCAGGATTGAAAGAGGTTACTACTAAAAAGTCAGAGGTGGTAGATGAACCTCCCTTTCTTTTTCACCTAATAACTGCATGTGGGAAAGATCCCAAGACTAATAATACAGATAATTCCACAAAGCTGAAAACACATAAAGAAACTCAATCAGCGTCCTTTGATCACAAAGTCACTTCTGATCAGAATGTTTCCAGTGAGGCAGTGACCACTTGCACATCTAGAATAATACCTGAACAAGAGAACAGCTCACATAAAATGCCATCACTAAAGACTCCACTCCTTCCAATCCCAAACACTAGATCATTGTCTCAAAAACAAGATTCAAAGAACCTTTTGAAAAACACAAAACCTTTGTCTTCAACTCCTGGAGAAAGTCAAAATCACTCAAATACACTTAGTGTGGAGGAGAACCAGGCTTCCTCTTATGTATCTAAACTGCGTAGTTCATGTTCTCGTGTCTTAAAAGGAAATAAAACTGTGCTTGATGGCACTCAGAAGGAGCCTGTTGACAATTTAAGTGAAGTCTTGAGAAAAGCCAAGGAGGTGCTAAAATGTAGTCAATCCCAGCAAAATCCACTACTGAGCAGTGCCAAAAATAACAGGAACTGTGCATCAGAAAGTAAGAATGGAGAAGAATCTGTGAAAGGCTCTTTGAACACCGAGCTTCAAGAACATGCACCAGAAGATGAAGTTGGTGCAGAACCCTTGGGCCTTGAAAAACACAGTACAAAAGTCGAAGATGTTGGTCCCATATTTCCCAAAGGTTCACCTTGTGGCACTTTAGAATGTGAACGTGTTGCTGAGAAAGAGAGTGATGACAAAATTATGAAAACAACTGGAAAATGTTCCATCAATTCAGATGACCCCACAGCTCACCAAAAAGAATCAGAATTTCAAATGGATTCTGTAGCATCTACAGCTACTCCTCAGCCTGGCTTAGTGCTAGAATTGAAAACATCACTAGAAGACATCCAGGTTGAAGATCCTAAGTCAAGTTTGCCTTTTGAAACAGAAAGCTTTGAGAACAATAACTTGGATGTTGACCTCCAAAAAGGAGGTGCAGGTCAACCTTCAGGATCTCTCCTGCCTGAGCTAAGCAAACTTGGTTTTCCTGCCTCTCTCCAGCGAGATCTAACCCGGCATATCAGTTTGAAGAGCAAACCTGGGGCTCATCTTCCTGAGCCCAATCTCAATAATGCACGCCGTATTCGGAATGTTAGTGGCCATCGAAAGAGTGAGACAGAGAAGGAGTCAGGGCTCAAGCCAACTCTTCGACAGATTCTGAATGCTTCTCGAAGAAATGTCAACTGGGAGCAGGTCATTCAGCAGGTAACCAAGAAGAAGCAGGAACTGGGCAAAGGTTTACCCAGGTGAGTGCCCTTTTTCTTTGCTTTTTTGAAAAAATTTTTGTAAAGTATTTTTCAAATTAACTATTAGCATTCTTTTCTTTTTTAAATTTTGAATTCCAAATTTTCTCTTTTCCAACCCCTTCCTCTACCCACTAAGGAGGCAGATAACATGATATCAATTATACATGTGAAATCATGCAAAATATTTCTATATTAGCCATATTACCCCTCCCCCCGAAGCAAGAAAAATAAAGAAAGTGTGAAAGTTAAATTTTGATTTGCACTCAGTTTATCAGTTCTCTTCCTGGAGATTGATAGCATTTTTTCATCATGAGTCCTTTGAAATTGTCTTGAATTATTGTATTGATCAGAGTAGATCTTTCACAGTTGATCATCATTATAATACTGCTGTTACTGTGAATAATGACCTCCTGGTTCTTCTTACTTCACTTTGCATTGGTTCATATAGGTCTTGATAATTTTTTTCTGAAACTACCTCACTTGTCATTTCCCACAGCACAATAGCTAGCACATCACAATCATATACCACAACTTGTTCAGCTTTTCCCCAATTGATGAGCATCCACCTTGATTTCTAATTCTTTGCCACCACAAAAAGAACTGCTATAAAATTTCTGTAATATAAGTCCTTTTCCTTTTTCTTTGATCTCTTTGGGTTATAGACCTGGTTGTAGTATTGCTGGGTCAAAGGGTATGCACAGTTTTATAGCACTTTGTGCCTATTTCCTAATTGTTCTCCAGAATGATGGAACCAGTTCATTATTCCGTTAACAATTCATTTGTTGTTCAGTCATTTCAGTCATGCCCATCTCTCCATTTTGGGTTTTATTGGCAAAAAAACTGGAGTGGTTTGCCATTTCCTTTTATAGCTCATTTTACAGATGAAGAAACTGAGGCAAACAGGATTAAGTGACTTGCCCAGGGTCATACAGCTAGTGTCTGAGGACAGATTTCAGATCATAAAGATGAATCTTCCTAATTCCAAGCCTGGTGTTCTCTCCACTGTACCACCTAACATTTCATTAGTGTACTTATTTTTCCCTCATCCCCTCCAGCATTTGTCATTTCTGAAAGGTGTGAGATGATATCTCAGAGTTTTATTTATTTGTCTTTTGCTCATCAGTAGTGATTTAGAGCATTTTTCATGTGACCAGATAGTTTTGATTTCTTCTTCTGCAAACTGCTTCCTAATATCCTTTCACAACTTATCAGTTGGGGAATGGCTCTTATTTTTATAAATTTGACTCATTTCAGTACTCAGGATATATTTGAGGAATGAGGTCTTTATCAGTGAAACTTGCTTTAAAATTTTTTTGTTACTTTATTGTCTATGGTACCTTTTAGCAAAATGTGATTTTCCCTGATTGTCCCTTTTAATTAAGTCTATTTTTGCTTTTCTTTTGTCTCAAATGGTTATTGGTACCCTTCTGTTTTTTCATTCAGCTGAAGCATATTAGATTCTGCTCCAGCCCTGTATTTTAACTGTGTATAGCTTTCTGTTTCAAGTGTGTCTTGTCACATTGTTAAATTTTGCTTTCTATTCATTTGAATTTCTAATTCAGATCCTCTGCTTTTGTTTTATAGTGAGTATATTCCACTCACATTCATAGTTATTATTACCTTTGTATTTCCTTTCATCCCATTTTCTTCTCTCTCTCTCTTTTTGTCTAGTCCCTCCCCAAAAGTCTACTGTTTTGCTTCTAACTACTGTCTTCCTTCATCTGCCCTGCTTTTTTTCATCCTCCCTTCTGTTATGCCCTCCCCTTCCTATTTCCCTATTGTTGTGTAAGTTACATTTCCGTACATAGCTGAGTGTATATGTGTGTATAAATATATATACATATATGTATATGCGTATGATCTTGCATCTTTGAACAAGTTTCGATGAGGTTGAGGTTCAAGAATGCATTGGGCCACCTCACAGTTTTCCCTTCTACTGGGAAAGTTTTCATAAAGTGCCTCATGTGCCACTTTTATGTGAGAAAATTTTTTCCATTCTACCTTCCTAGTACATCCCTCTCTCTCACCCCTTCACTTTTTTTTTATAGGTCATTCCAGCATAATAGACTTATACCCATGTTCTCTGTCTGTGTAAACTCCCTTTAGGTGCCCTAATACTAATAAAGTTCTTAGGAATTATATGAATCATCTTCCCATATAGGAATGTAAACAGTTTAACTTTATTAATTCTCTTTTATGTTTACTTTTTTATGCTTCTCTTGAGTCTTGTGTTTGAATATCATGCTTTCTCTTCACTTCTGGTGTTTTCATAGGAATGCTTGAAAATTCTGTTTCATTAAATGTTCATTTTTTTCCCCCCAAATGATTCTTCTCAATTTTGTAATTCTAACTCCTTTGCCTTTCACAGTATATTCCAAAGCTTCCACTCCTTTAATGTGGAAGCCACTAAATCTTGTGTGATCCAGACTGTGGCTCTACAATGTTTGAATTATTTCTTTTTGGCTGCTTGAAGTATTTTCTCTTTGACTTGGGGACTCTGGAATTTGGCTGTAATATTCCTGAGCGTTTTCATTTTGGGATCTCTTTTAAGAGGTGATTGGTAGATTCTTTCAATTTCTGTTTTTTCCATCCTTGATAATTTCTTAAAATATAATGTCTAGGCTCTTTCTTTGATCATAGCATTTAGGTAGTCCAATGCATCTTATATTATCTCTTCTTGATCTATTTTCCAGGTCAATTTTTCTAATGAGATATTTCACATTTTTTTTCCTATTTTTTCTTTCTTTTGATTTTTGTTTTTTGATGGTTCGTGGAACCATTAGCTTTCACTTGCCCAATTCTAATTTTTAAGGAGTTCTTTTCAATGGATTTTTGCACCTCCTTTTCCATTTGATACAGTCTGTTTTTTTTTTTTTAATATGAGATTCTTTATTAAATTTTTTTGAGTTACATCTTTTCTCCCCGTCTTTCCCCCGCCCACCACCCCAAAA
>JAQQSU010002749.1:0-14581 GCA_028627135.1 Pseudochirops cupreus
TAGAGTAATGTAAAATTTGCATTAAGGGAATGTTTATCTGATTGAATATAAAATGTGGTAGAAAAACTACCTTAAAATATATCAATATAGTATTTCATGTATCCTAATCTTATCAAGTGGATGTTGAACATGTATATTATTGTTGAAGTTACTTAACATATAACAATACAGTAATCCTTTTGAAGAATTTAAAAGATTATGTTCTGTCATTGATAACAAGAGATAAAAATTGATTTTTAAAAGATAAATCTGTTGGTCAGTATATGGTATATAATAAAATCTTCTTAAATTGATTTGATGCCAATAAGAAAAGTAAAGTTTATACTAAGTTTATTGGTTCCCTAAACATAGGAAACTCATCTCTATTTCCTCCTCTATGTTTAGTTTTCCCAGAAGCTGGCAGTCAAATGATACTGAAACATGTAAGGGGAATACTAGATATATTGAAATTCATTCTCTTCTAGAAAGGTTTTACTGAATATGTGGGAGTAACCAGGGATTTGCCTCTTTTCACTGTACTTTTTTTTTCTCGGTATGTATTTTCCACTTACAATTCTACATGTTAGAACTAGACATGAAAAATTTAGGCATAAATCTTTGCACATAATGGTATTGTTTTCCTTACATATGTAATATTTGTCCTGTGTCATTTCAATATGTCAAGAACTTGTGGTTTTGGCAGCATGGGAATTCCTTTACACAACATGAATTGAGCCCTTTTTATAACTATGATGAGAAGTTGTTATAGTCACTAAAATTTTTGCAAACAGTACCCTCTTTGTTGTTACAACTGGTATTAGTTTCTGTCATCAGTAATGAAATTTGATTTTAAAAAAAGTTTTCCTTTGGTTCAGTTCATCAAGTATTTAATTCCCCATATTTGTGAGCACTTTGTAAAGACAAAACTAAAACAGTTTCTACAGTCAATGAGCTCACATTCTCCAGGGTGAAAAACAACATATATAAATATAGAAACAAATATATATATATATATATATACACATATACACACACATATATATATGTATATATATATACATATACACACATATATATATGTATATACATATACATATATATTTTATTTATTTTTTATTTTTTTCATATATATAATTTATATATTTAATTACTTATGTGTATGTATGTGTGTGTGTGTGTGTGTATATATATATACACACATATACACACACACACACACACACACACACACACATACATACACATAAGTAATTAAAAGACTATGTGAAGTAAATTCTAAGTAATTCCAGGGGATGGAGAGCTCTAGTTTTGGGGTATGGAGCCTTCCCTGTAGGTGGTAACACTTGATCTGAACCTTGAAGGAAACTTAGGATAATTGGAGAATAGAGGTGAGGAGAGAGACCATTCCAGGTATGAAGACAGGAAACAGATTATCAGCTAACATGTCTCTGCTAAGTCTTTTGTTCTTCAAGCTAAAACATCATCAGTTTTCAGTCAAGCTCCAGGCTATTTACCATCTCAGTTGCCTTTCTCTGTATGTTCTGGTTAGCTTTTCAGTATTCTTCTGAAAATGTGGAACCCAGAGCTAGCCAGAGTATGCCAGATGGTTTGACTGGGAGTATGATGGAATGATCACCCTCTTTCTGGACAGTCTGCCTCTATTAATGCAACGTGTTTTTATTGGCTTTCTCAGCTGGCAGTCCAATAAAGCTCTCAATCTTTTTCAGTGAAGTTGTTAAAATTTGAGAACTTTGGTAGCTTTTTGGTAAAGACTTTAAAATGCAGATACCTGAATTCTCTGATGTCCAAATTGAATGTTATAAATGTATTGAAGCCTAAAGGTTTGATCTCCCAACATTGCAGATATACTAGCAAGTCACTGTCCCAGAATAAGGCTACATTTCTGTCTAATCATTCTAGGAACATGTTAAGGAGACAGGGATGGATTTCTAAAACGGTATAGCTCTTGAGTCTGTATTGTAATGTGTTCTCCCCAATTTTAACCAGTAATTAGCTTTTACAAAGGGATATTTCCTTTGAAAATATCACATGAACAGAACTTACAAAGCAGTTCTCCCCTATACCTTGGCAAACGAACATTCCACCTTCATTGGTAGAATGGGCTTAGACTTAAAGCAGTTTCTATGTAGCTTTTGCCACATCAAATTCACTTTTGAATTCAGCATAAGCAATGGATGAATTGTTTTGGAGCCTTCCTGACTTGCCTTGGATGGATCTATGTAGTATCAAGCAGGTTAACAGTTAACCATTCACTCTTGCGACCTTTTGAAACTTTCACAATGAAAGTCATAGCCATTGCTAGTACTTCCTTACTTAAAACAGGGAGGAAAACACAAAGAGGCGGAAATAGAGGCCAAATGCCAGCCCAAATGGAGATGATCTGAGACCTTTTCCTGTCCGGAAACTTCTATCTAGCATGTCCTTCTCACCTAAACAACAGCTGCTCAGGAAAGAAAAAGAGCAAGAGACTTGGTTTGGCTAGCCCTGCCTTTTGAATCTACTCCAGTCTGGCTCAACAGTCCATCTCTTCACCCTGTGGTTAGGCATCTAAAGCCAGTTACAGAATATCTCTGTATGCTCCAAATTGAGGAGCCAGGACCCCTCCATTACACACCATGATGCCTTTATGGAATCAAGCTCTTCAAACTTTTCCACTTGTGGTGTTAGCAGGCTGACCAAGCGGCACATGCTGTAAGGATGGAGCTCCATTGACTAGACCCAGTTACATACAAATAATTACATGTAGTTGAATCTAAAGTACAATGAGCTTTGTGTGTGAGTTTCGACCTAGATAATTTGGAGAAACATTACCAAATTTGCCATTGCATGTTGAAATTTTTTTCAGCCATCACAACTTACAGAGACCTCCTATTAAGTTGCAGTGCAGTTTTTATCTATCACTGAAAGGAATAGTTGCCTTGATTAAGTCACATATTCTTAAAGTGTTCAGGTATATTTAGTTTTATTTAAATAAAAGGTGAGTTTTTAAAAAATTTGTCAACAAATATTTTGTAATTAGTCCACATAAATGTGTCATTAACTAAAAATCATTTAAAAACGTATTTCAAAGCTTATCATTTGAATAAATTTGATGTACTTTAGGATCTGAATTAAAAATGAAATAGAGATTTATTCTTACTAAAAGCACAATTTTATAGAGCTGAGGAAGGCTTTATTCTGGAGGAAGAGTTCTTTGGAAACATTGTCTCTATTGGAGAAATATTTTAAAACTAAATAAAGGTTTGTTTTGCAATTTAAAATGAACATACTGTCAACCCTCAATTATCTGCACTAGTGAAGTGTAAAATTGTTATGGTTAATTGAAATCTGCAAATAATTCACTTAGCAGATTTAGAGATGGAGTCCTGTTTTCCATGGCAAGAAAGCATGTCAAGGGAAAGTATGTGTCACTGAAACCTCTTTAGGGCTCAGTAGCTAGATTAAAGAATTCTGGATACATATTTTCCCTGCTCTTCATTCTTATGTTGAATTCAGAATAAGACTTCACTAGGAATAAAAACAGGCCAGAGTTTATAGTCTCAGTCTCTACTGTTTCTCTCCCTGATCCCACAAGAGTTCAGGTAGTACTTAATAAAGTTTGTTGAATTTTATTGGATTGCTGGACTTCTCCATTATTATAGCCCACCAACACTTAAAATGAACTCATCATCTACTCTTACAAATCTGTCCCAATTTTTAATATGCATATTTTATTGATGGTGCCAGTCCTTTCAACCATCTAAATGGGAGAGACTTGTCTAATGCACATCTCAAACTAGACATCTTAAATACTCATATGACCAAAACTGAACTCATCATTTTTCCCCCCAAACACTTCCCTCTTCCTAACTTCTTTGTTATTTTGAGGACACCACCATGTTCCCACTCACCAAGCATAACACTCACTTATCCACTGTATCCAATCTTACGCCTTTTTGTGAGTTGTATCTTTTCAGCTTCACCACTACCCTGGTGTAGGTCTTTGATACATCACATCTAGGACTGATCTCCCTACCTCAAGGCTCTCTCCACTTCAGTCAGTTCTCCACCCAGCTATCAAAGTGATCTTCCTAAAGAACAAGTCTGACTTTATCACCCCACCCCTCCCCATACTCTGTAAACTCCAGTGTTTTCCTGTTGCCTCCACAATCAAATATAAAATCCTCTGTTTGAATTTTAAAGCCCTTCTTAACTTGTCCTATTCTTTTGTTTTTTTCCAATTACATGTAAACATAGTTTTCAACATTCACTTTTGTAAGATTTTGAATTCCAAATTTTTTTTCTCATTCCTACATTCCACTCCCTCCTCCCCAGGGGGGCAAGCAATCTCACTACACATGTACAATTGTATGAAACATATTTCCATATTAGTCATGTTCTGAAAGAAAAATCAGAACAAAAGGGGAAAACCACAAGAAAGAAAACAAAAAAAAAATAAAAGAAGTATGCTTTAATCTGCATTCAGACTCCATAGTTCTTCCTCTGGGTATAGATAGCATTTTCCATCATGAATCTTTTGGATTATGTCAGATCATTGTATTGCTGAGAAGAGCTAAGTCTATCAAATTGATCATTACACAGTGTTGCTATTACTATGTACAGTGTTCTCCTGGTTCTGCTCACTTCACTCAGGATCAGTTCATTTAAATCTTTCCAGGTTTTTCTGAAATCTATCTGCTCATCATTTCATTACATTCATATACCGAATAGTATTCCATTACATTCATATACCAAAACTTGTTCAGTCATTCTAATTCCCCAATTGATGGGCATCCCCTCAATTTCCAATTCTTTGCAACCACAAAAAGAGCTGCTATAAATGTTTTTTTTTTTACATGTGGCTCCTTTTCTCTTTTTTAATGATCTTTTTTGGAATATAGAACTAACAGTAGTATTGCTAGATCAAAGGATATGCACAGTTTTATAGCCCTTTGGGCGTAGTTCCAAATTATACTCCAGAATGGTTGGATCAGTTCACAACTCCACAAACAATGCATTAGTATTCCAATTTTCCCATATCTTCTCCAACATTTATCATTTTCCTTTTTTGTTATATTAGCCAATCTGATAGATGTAAGGTGGTACCTTGAAGTTGTTTTAAATGGCATTTCTCTAATCAATAGTGATTTAGAACATTTTTTCATATGAACTAAATAGTTTTAGTTTCTTCATCTGAAAACTAACCTGGCCTATTCTTCCCTTCTTATACATTACTGCCCTCCAAGTCCTCTGTGGTCCAGACACATTGGCCTTCTTGCTTTCCCATGCAGTGGCCCTCCATCTCTCAGTGCATTTTTTGCTGACTTTCTGTCTACTTTGCCTGTAGTACTCTTCCTTCTCACCTTCACCTCCTGGTTTCCTTTAAGAGTTAGCTAAAATCTCTCCTTATTTTCCAGGCTTCCTTAATGTTAATGCCTTTTCCATGTGATTATCTCCAAATCATTCTGTGTGTATCTTGTTTGAACATAATTATTTGCATTTTTTTCCCTCTTTAGATTGTGAGGGCAGTTAAGGAGGGCAGGAATTTATTTTTGCCTTTCCTTTGTATTCTCAGCATGTAGCACAGTTCTTGTGCTTATTAAATACTTAACTCAGTTGCCTTTACTTCCTTCTCTTCATCCCATGCATCCCTTTCATTTGTTCCTTTTGGAAATTCCTTTTTCATCCCTTATACTTTTCCCACTAGTTCTAGCCTACAGATGTTTAAGATCTCATTACCTCTTTACTAATTGCTATACCTTCTTCCAGTCTTTCCAGATCAATTTCAGGCCCCTCATCTCCTGTCCTTGAGGATAGAGGAGGGGCACCCTCCATTTAGTGATGAACATTCTCACATCTAGTTATACCTTTCCCATCCCAACAAATGAATTCCTGTAGATCATCATCCAAACTCCATTCCATACCTTTACTATCCGATTCCTCATTCCCATTCCCCCTCAACCCTTCCATCCCAAAGTTTCATCCTAACTCTACCCATCCCTTCCACTGTATACTCTGGAGTGCATGTTCCATATGCAAAAAACTTCCCTAGTTCTCTGCTTGTCTACCTAACACTCCATTTCTCAGCTTTGGGCATTATCTCTGACTTTCTTCCATGCCTGGTATGCTTTCCCTCCTCTTCACTGACTATTGACTTCCCTGGCTTCTCTCTGAGTCCCAACTAAATTCCCACCTTCTGCAGGAAGCCTTTCCCAACTCCTCGTAATTTGTTACTGCCTTTTAAAAAACTTTTAATGACTTTCCATTACCTATATATGATAAAGGACAATTTTCTTAGCTTGGCATTCAAAGACCACCACAATCTGACCCCAAGTCTTTATTTCTGATCTTATTTTATTTATTGACATTTAAAAATTCTATACTTTAGCCAGACTGAACCACTGTTAATAGCTAATGATATTTTTCTCTCCCACCTTATTCTGTCCTTTCCTTTCCCTGTACATTCGTTTATACCTTTATCTATATCTAGAGAGCGCTACCTTAATATCTCAGTTTGTTATTTTCCTTTTTCTTCCCAAGGTTCAGCTCAGTTCCCTTAATATTGAAAGACGTAAATCATGAAACATTCTCTAAACACTTTTTTTTGCCTGAAATTCCTTATAACATTTTTCATAGGCTCTCCTTTGGAATCACATTCTATGTTGTATCAGATTTATTTGTGTAATCTTCTGTTATTTTTCTATCTCTAGCATTCAGGACAGTGTCTGTTGCATAGTAGGTATTTGGTAAATCTTAGGAATTAGATTGAATCTCTAGTCGTATTGTAATTTGGGACCAAAAGTCTAGTTCCTTTGCTACTGTGCCGAGATCCTGGATCCTGAGATGGACCTAGCCTTTGCACTTGGAAACGCCCCCTCCATCTTCCCCCCCATGCCTAGGATGCACTCCCTCCTTTACTATACCTCATGGAAGCCTTCTCTTCTTTGAGAAGTGGTTTGAGCAACACCTTTTATACAAATCCTTTCTAAAGGCCCTAGAATTTCCTCCTTCTCTATTTTATATTTAAACTGCTTATTTATGTATTCTCCTATCTGTTTATTTATATACATGTCTTCCTTGTTAGAATATAGGTATTGAAAGCAGATATTATTTCATTACCTTATCTTCAGGACCCAGCGCAATTTCTGGCACATGATAGATGCTTAATAAATACTTGTTGATTGATTGATAGTTAGAAGATAACTACCTCACTGCATTTATTCAATTCATTAAACATTTATTAAATGCCTTCTATGTGCCAGGCACTATGCTAAGCTCTGGGGAAACAAAAAGAGGCAAAAGGCAGTCCCTGCTCTCAAGGAGCTTACCATGTAGTAGATTAGTCTTGATATAAATAATCTATCTCATGATTATTGGGATTTGACTCCCTATTTAAAACTATAAATTGAATAAAAGGAAAACTATGTATTTAATTTAAAGAAGATTTAGCATTTCTGAATGATAAAACAATCTAATACAACTAATCCTGATGAAATAGTTTATATCAGATGTTGGGTCCAAACTAGTCATGGTTCTTATAGCCATATCAAAGGCTGAACAGTAAAGCCTCTCAGGAGGATTTCAGTTTGGTCTTCAATTTGAATCCTTACAGCTTATCTGTTTTCCGAAGGATATACTGAGACTTAATCAGTTTCTTACATAATTTATTGCTTCCTGATGCCTGGGTCGCATTATTCATTTATAGCTAAAGTGAATCTTTGGCTATCATCAGTTTTAAGTAAATGTACTAATAGATGCTTTTTCAGTTATCTAAATTAGGTTTTAGAATGCATTTATGTTCTTCCCTCTAGCAGATTTATCTTCATAGTTATGCTTCCCTCAGACTCATATGAAATTTAACTTGTGTTCTAATTTTCCACTTCGTTTTGAATGTGGAGAAGATGGCCCAGGAGTTGCGAAGCATTATGGGATTATCAACTCAGGATAAAAAAGTTTATTACAGGATTCCTGGACAATGGGACCAACAAAATAGAGAAATTGGCACTTTTTTTGATTTTGAGGATCTTTTAAACAGATTCCAAAATAAGTATGATAAGAGTATCGATAAAGCTGTTTCTCCATAGTCTAAGATACCAAAAATCCTCACAAAGTAAAAATCTGATGAAATAACAGCTGCACAGACTGATTGACTAATAGATGAACATTTGGCCCCCCTTTACTCCCTTTGCTGTGGAAAACCAAGAGTCAAAACCTTCTTCTGGCTAGGATTGCGGTATGATATTGCTCTGTGTTGTAGCAGTGCTTAGTCAGAGAACTGAAGAACAGAAGGAACTGAGACATGACCCCAAAGTATGTGGTTCCATCAGACCTTTAGCAAAGGGTTCTAGCATCCAGTTGTGTCCAGTGTTCCCATGAAGTCACTTGGGGGCAGAGAATGAACTTATTGAATGGAAATTCCCTGTTGTGTGACGAGATAGACAGCTTTGAGGTCTTGCCCAGAGCAAACCACCATCAGGGGCAAAGGAGTTAGTAAGTGAGAGGGGAATATAAACAGGCATAGAAACAAAAGGAAGAATGGATGGAAATTTAAAAATACAGAAACAAAGTATGATCTGGAAGAGAAACAAAAAGCAGTATCAAAAGAAAACATGATCTCCATAGAAGCAAAACGTATGCATCTCAAAGACAGGATACCATAGAAAAAGCTAAAGAATTGTAGGTTTCTGAAGATCATAATGCAAGAAAATCGTCCAGAACTATTGAATACTGAAAGCACAGTGCCAGTTTAATGAATCCACAGATTGCCTTGGTAACAAAATCGTATGCTGTTAGCTTGAAGACACATAATTGTTGAATTTAACAATTCCATTGACAAATAACAAAGTCTATAATTGAACCAAGAGAAAGACCTTCCAATGTAAAGAAAATGTGAATATCACAAGAATGTTCTACATCCTTGAGAAATCACAGCAGGGAGTGGAATACTATGTTTTGCAGAGCAAGGGAGCTTAAGGTGAAAACTATTGTAACATAACACTGCAATCTTAAGCCTGACCATTAATGAAAAATAGATAGACATTCAATAAAAAAATCATTTGACTATTCCTACCCCCCCAAAAATCAAACCTGAACAAATGTGGTTTGTTTTTTTTTTTGGAAAAACACCTTAGGCAACAGAAATATAAGAAAAGTAAACAAGGCACAGATAACAAAATAAATTGCTGTAGAAAGAAAGAAAAAGACTGACACGGGGTTAACAATAACAAAACAACAACAGAGGAGACCATTGAGATTCTTTCTATAAGTATATAAGGAGACAAAGGTGAAAGTGGAAGTCACAAAGAGGTAAAATCTTAGACTAAATCTTATAATACCCCATTTTCAGATGAATGAATTTTTAGGGGGTAGGGGACAAGATGGGACTATATTGCAAAATGGGAAAGTATCTAAGAGCAAAGAGTGGGAAGAAAATAAGAGGGGAATATGAGACGTGTTCTGAGTCAAAGGTTAATAAAAGGAAAAATAGCTCTCGTCTCATTAAGGAGAAGGGCGAGAGAGAATTTGGAACTCAAAACTTAAAAAAAACATTTGAAATGTTTTAACATGTATTTGGGGGGAAAATAAAATTTAGTAAATTAAAGAGAGACAGAATAGGGCCTACTAGAGAACTGCTGAGGTAAGAAAGAGAGGCATTAGAACAGAACGAAAGAAAAGGGAACATCTTGTTTCCCTGGTGGTGAAGGCAGGGGCCCACTGACATACACTCTCCCCAAGGGAGCTAACAAATAAAATTTTACAACAGATAATCCAAAAAGCAAATAATTTGCATATAGACAACAACCAGCCGTGAGAGGTAACTAGTGTAGAGGAGAGAAAACTCTTATTTTCAATCAGAAGAATTGCATTAAAATCCCAGCTCAGCTATTTATGAACTCTGCAGCCTCAGTAAAGTTTTTTAATTATGATGATAATTAGTTAATTTCACCTATAAAAAAGATTTAAAATATAGCAATGATTATTAGCTATAATACAGTGTATTAAGGTCATAGATTCATAGGTTTAGAGTCCTAATGGGTCATAGTTGGAATTTAAATTTGAAAGGGACTTTTAGTCAACAGCTGTTTTTTTAAGTGTCTACTATGTACTAGGAACTGAAGTCATTTCAGTCAGAAAGCATTTATTGAGCCCTTACTATGTTATAAGGCACTGTGCTGTGTTGGGAATACAAATAAAAGCAAAAAGAAAGACAGTCCCTGCCCTCAAAGGGCTTACATTTTAATGGGAGAAGACAACACATAAAAAGAAGTTGAAGGAGGGGAGAAGAAAATATTGGAAAGGGGGCATAATAGAGAAGTCTGGAGTGCAATTTGATGAGAAAAGACATGGTGGGCCTGGGTGCCCTTCTCAAATAGATATTCTGGGAAGAACAATTTAATCAGATGAGGAAGGCCTCAGGATTGGAATATATTTCTGGGCACTAGTTCTGAATCCCATGGCTGAAATGATCTTCCTGGATAAAGAGGTTTATGAAGGAATGATGGAGAAGTCCTGAGCCTAACCTGGTGAGAAATGTTGAATGCAAATGCAAAAATAAGACAGTCCATAACCTTGAGGAAGTTATATTCTAACATGGAGATAAAATATATTGGTGCTTTTTCCTTTCTTCTAACTCTCTTCTGGGATGTATAGGGTGTTCATGGTGGAGTAGCTTGTGTGGTATAAAGGTTTGCCCAGCCCTTTTCAGGGTTGATCATCCACCTTTGCTGTCCACCTTCATCCAACTTTTACCTGTGGCTCTAAGAAGCTGGAACATTTGCAGTTGCCACACCCCAGTAAACCATGTTGACAGACAGGCTAAACCAGACTGAGGGTAAACCATGGGCCTCAACCCATTGGTGAGCTGGGGGATGCCTACCTCAAGCATGTGAAGGCTTCTACCAGGAAAATGGGCAGATGAGAACAGTTTGTTCCAATGGCCATGAAGGTAGCTGAAGCAAACGTTGTAGAGTGCTTAGAGCTTGGTTAGACATGGAATACACCAAGGTCAACCACTACTTCCCAGGCCATTGCCAGTCATCTTGACTTTTGTCATTGAATTGAACTTTGATGACTGGAAAAAAAGAGTGAAGCTGATGACTTTGTACAACTCTGCCTCACTTAAATCCAGTTCAGGCATGAGTCAAGATATTAACCAGTGATGTCATTGGTCCTATTTGAAAAGAAGGACAAACAGCTCTCCTTAACTCTTTGCATTCTGGTTTATGACCTCATGATTCAACTGAAATTACTCTCTCCAAAGTTAACAATGATTACTTAGTTGCTAAATCTAATGATCATTTATTATTCCCTCTCCTTTTTCACTTCTGTGACACTGTTGATCACTGTCTTCTTTTTATATTCTCTGTTCTCTAGGTTTTCTTATCATAAAGAAAAATTTCTAGGGAAGCACTGAGTAATTTTACTTTTTTAAAGAGGGTGTGGTAGGCCAAATAAATTTGGGGATCTCTGCCTTAGAGGTATTTCAATCCAACTCCTTTATTTTACAGATGAAATCATTGAGACCCAGAGAAGTTAAATTATTTCTGAAGATAATTAAGTGGCAAGTGACAGAATAAGGTCTTCTTGCCCCAATCCAGTGCTTTTTAAGTTCTATCACTTTGCATCTCATTGTCTTAATATTCATTAACATGTATTTTGAGTCTTTGAGTACAAGCTTAATAGAATAGGTGAAATACGTCCTGACTAATTACACAGTTTTGAATCATTGATAATAAGGATTAGACTGAACACTGTACTACTTTTCAGACAAAATTTGCTACATCATCCTGGAGTAGCCATACTCTAAGCTTTCAGACCTTCTGAGGGTACCCAATTCCCTGGTATACCAAGAGTACTAATTTTTAAAAAATAATTTTGTAAAGTTGGTATATGATATGTAAAGATTCCAGTGTTTCCTTCTGTTCCTCTGGTGTTGGCTATGAAACAAACATTGCCTGTAATTTTGTTATGATTTGTTGACAGTATCAATAAACTGGTCCCTAAGAATTCTGCTTAGGATTTTGCCAGAAAGAGAATCTTAAGATGCCATTATAGTTTCAGTAGTTGGGTTTGTTTGTTTTTCTTTTGTGCATAAAGGTGGTGATGATACTGCTATTTTTGAAACCTTAAAATATGCCATAACTCGAGAACAAACTCTTAACGGTTCACTATCATGGAGCAGATTAGATATTAAGAATTTTTAGGGTAGAATATTCTTACTGTATGAAAGATAACTAAAGGATTGTGTTTGACACTTGAAAACTGCATCTCATACTCAAAGTTAAGATTTATTATTAGTAATGGGAAAAAAATGTGGTCCTTTTTTAAGCCCTTAAAATATACTTTCACATACCCTTCATTTCTAAAGACAAATTATTGGGTTTTTAAAAATTACATTCATATCTAAGTTGTTGCCTAGATGCTTTTCTAGACATTTATGGAGAAATCCCCTCATGGAATTTACTGAAATATCTCCTTTTGACTAAGCAACAGTCTGCCTCCCAGCATGGAAATATGTAGGGACACAGGAAAAGGACTTGATAGTAAATTCTGCATCTGTGTTTCAGTGTAGGATGACTGTTTCGTTCACCATGTAGGCGCTGGAATTTCAACAGTAGTTTAACTATTTGGCCCTCTCTATTACCATCATATCAAGAAAGGAAGCATGACCTTTCTTTTAAAATCTTTTTTTCTACTCCGAATTTAACTTTATGATCTAGAGGCATATTAACATTTCAGTCTTAATACTCTGGTTAACTTAAAGATTTGCCCTTTTTTTTTACAGGATGAAGTGGCACATACTCTAACAGAAAGCAGAGTATTAAAAAACACTAGGCACCCCTTTTTAACGGTAAGTAATCTTAAGCAAGCATTTTATTTTTACCTTAAAACTTTGTTTTGTTAATTATTATATTCTATAAATTAACTCTTAACCAAAAATAATTAAGATACCTTTTGTTTACTTTAGTCATTTAATTTGCTTTTTAAAGTGATCAAGAAGGAACTCAGATTTTTTTTTGAAGTTTTGGGAACATTTAGATATTATGGAATCCCACACTTGAAAAGAACCTTAGAAATCATCTAGTGCAACCCTACTTCCAAATACATGGATCCCTTCGACAGTATACCCAGCAAGCAATGATCCAGGCTTCCATTTTGTAATCTGTATATACGGAGGCACTGTAGTAAAGGGAATAAATAGAATTCTGGACTTAGAAGCAAGAAGATCTGCATTCCAGCACTGCCTTAGATACCGATGTGCTATTTGATCTTAAACAATTCATTAGTTTTTAAGTGCTCCAAGCAGCTTTCTAAGACTATTGAGCTGCAAACTTGTTGCCTGTCTACTTTGGAAGAGTTTTCACCTCTGGGGCTTCTCCACAATAATGAATTCACATGACTTTACTAATCAGTGTGTATTTTGATTCGTGATCTTAATGTGCTGCCAGAGTTATATTAGCACATTGAGATTACTTTTTGCTCCTTATTTTTTTCAGTGCCAAAGAGTAAGAAAATCATAGATCAGAAGTCTAACCTAAATTTGAAAGTAAGATTTTATGTAATATATAAATAAATGCTCAATTAGTATTGCTTTAAAATAACCATTATAGGAATACATATGAAGCAACCTTATAGTAATTATGTCATAACTCAGGGGAATATCCTATAGATAAAAACTAGAAACCTGAAAAGGCGTGATATAGAACTATCATAAGTGAGGTATAAAATTGTAAAGTGTACGTGTGTGTGTTCTATGTCTATGTTACTTACCTATCCCTTTGGACTAAATTAATGAGCCCCTTAGCCTTAATCCTGAACTCCCTGTGAAGTTACTGTGTCAGCCATTATAATGGTAATATAATTTGAATTTGAACATCCCTTTATATTGGCACAGGTAACAGGTACTTAGCACTTAGTAATTAATCAAGAAAGTTTGAGTCCCTGTTGCTGAGGTAACAGGAGGGGCTTGGCTGAAACAGGAAGCAAATGCAATACTGTATATAAGGAACAACCCAGAGAGGGAGAGTCAGAATTTCTTGGGATAAGGATCAGGAGGCAGAAGCTGCTGGAGAAAAAGATAATTTCTCTCAGCAGCATCTGGAGGCTGAGCTGCTACTGCTGGATTGAGAATTGAGAAGAAAAATGAGAATTGGTAACTGAGACAGATCTTCTTGAACAAAACTCCATGGAGTTTGAAGCTGCTGCGGCCGGAGAGGCTGAAGAGGAAAGCCCCTCCCAGGCTGGAGAGAATGATTTTGATTTTGAAAACCTGGACGGAGTGATCTTGATTCTGGGAACCAGCTGAAACTTCTGATGAGTCCAAGGGCCAACAGGAGCTGCCAAAACACTGAGAAGCATGACTGTGAGGGATTTAAGACTTTGTCTGTTTGTGGCTTTGTTAAGCCTTGTCTTCCCAGGAACAGAGACTGTGGAGGATTTGAGATGGACTGGACACTGTGAGCTCTAGTGTGGAGCAGGAACAGCACAGAGAGCTGGACAAGGACCTGGGAGCTGTCTGCCTTTGAACCCAGGTGACAGTTTGGTGAATCCAGGTAGCATCTGGGACTGTGGAAGGAGATCCAGGGAATCTGAGAAACCACCC